>JAQHUG010000061.1:8078855-8104538 GCA_028555095.1 Dicrostonyx torquatus | reverse complement strand
ACTTGGTGGATGGAGCTCTGGCTTGGTGGATGGAGCTCCCTGGGACAAATAACCCCTGCTTCCCTCTCTCACTCCCCGGTCCCCAGAACCTTAGCCCTGGAGCCTGCTGCTTTGTGAGGTCCTAGGACCCCGCAGCTGGAAGGGGTAGCTGGGCTGGGCTTGGAAAAAATCCAGTACCCGGACAGGGCCCTGTGCCCAAATGACCAGAGAGTTTAGAGGAATAGAGTGTCCCAGCACCCCTTTCCGGTCTGGGCGGGCCCTGGGTGGGGACTGACTTACCCCTCCAGATGTTTCTGCTGGGACTAGGCCCCCCTGATGCTCCAGGATCACAGAGGCAAAAGCTCAGGCTTTGTGGAGGTAGCACTTTGGCACAAATAACCCCTGCTTCCCTGAACTTACTCCCAGATCCCCAGAGCCTTAGTCCTGGAGCCTGCTGCTTTGTGCGGTCCTAGGACCCCGCAGCTGGAAGGGGGAGCTAGGCTGGGCTTGGAAAAAATCCAGTACCCGGGCAGGGCCCTGTGCCCGATTCGAGAGTAAGGTGAACCCGAAGAAAAGCATATATAGATTCTTCTGGAAATTGGAAGCAAACAAGATTGCTGGGCAAAAGTTGAAAGCACAGGACAGGTGGAAGATAGGGTAGAGAATAGAGGAGAGGGGGTAGGGGAAGGGGTGAGGGGGAAGGAGAAGAAAGAAGGGAAGGGCTGGGGAAAGCTGGGGAGAGAGGGAGGATGGAGATTGATGAAGGGTGGTTATTGGAGAAGGGAATAAGATATTTACTTTAAGGGAGTCATTTTAGGTTTGGCAAGATATTTGGCTCTAAAGGGGATCCCAGGGGTCCACAGAGATGTCCCCAGCTAGGTATTTGGGCAGCAGAGTAGAGAGTGCCTGAACTAGCCTTGCCCCATAGTCATATTGATGAATATCTTGATCGTCACCATAGAAATCTCATCCAATGGATGGAGATAGAGGCAGAGACCCACATTCACACCAGAGCGAAGGACTGAGCTCCCAAGGTGCAATCGAAGAGCGGAGGGTGGGAGAAGATGAGCAAGGAAGTCAGGACTGCAAGGGGCTGGTCCACCCACTGAGACAGTGTGCCTGATCTAATGAGAGCTCACTGCTGGACTGAGACTGATGGAGCATATGACCAAATCGGACTCTCTGAATGTGGCTGCCAATGGGGGCAGACTGAGTAGCCATCGATAATGACACTGTGACCTATCTTCTCTGCATGATTAGGCTTTTTGGGAGTCCAGTCTATTTGGATGAACACCTTCTTGGGCCAGGATGGAGGGGGGAGGGCCTTGGACTTTCCACAGGGCAGGCTACCCTGCCCTCTCTTAAGGAAGCAGGGGGAGGGAGGAGGGGTAGTGGAGGGTGGGGGTAGTTTAGTGGGAGGGGGAGGGACTGGGATAAGGGGAGAAAGTATAAATTTTTGAATGGAAAAAATAAAAAAATAAATAAATGAAAAAACTTGAAAAAAACTAAACAAAACAAAATAAAAAAAATAATTACAACAGAAAAACTAAGTGTGAAGAGAAAAGTGTCTCTCTCTAACAAGAGAAAAAGAAAACTATGCTAATTTCTTCTATAATTTTTACATTTCAAAGGTTGGCTATCCAAGTTTAAACCTCAGCCATTGGAAAATGTACTTTCATTGAAGTTAAATGCTACATCAGTTTTCAAGGGTATGTACAAAACTCTCTGTTTTATTTACCAATTCCACATAAGTTATAAACAGACTTCTTAAGCCATTCATGTTATCTCTTACATGGTGCCCCTACATGTCTAAACATGTCACCACACAGCTGATCAATCACTGTATTGAAGTCTTCTGGGAGGATGATGTCCCTTTCACTACCTTTCTTTAATTCATGAAAGTTACAAAAGAAACCCAGATTTGAAGTAAGAGAAACATGAAGATTATCAATATAATTAGGGAAAGTGCATAGTTTATTGAGAATAGCTGATAGTGGAGGAGAACACTAGAGAAGTAGAGAATTACCTAACCAGAAGGTGTAGAGGCTAAAGACCTCATCCCTTCGCTTTACCTCAGACTTGTCTGAGATGTGTTCCTGAGAATAAACTTCCTGTCCTCAGATTGGACAAGCTAAATGGTAAAGAACACAGCTTAAGTTAAAGAAATGATTATTAGACAACAGTGAAAAATCTTACAATGAGAAGTTAGCAAAGGCATAAGGCTAGAGTCCTAAGAGCATATGTAGTAGGTACATTACACACACACACACATACACACACACACACACACACACACACACATATATATATATATGAGAGAGAGACAGACAGAGACAGAGTGAGTGAGAGAACAAATTTTTCTGAGTGTTGGGGAAAATCTTTATCAGTATTCTGTACACCCTAGTTTTCTTTTCTCTATTTAGATCAGTGCTCTCTTTCTCAAACATGTCATCTCCTTGGGGATAAATATGGCTATGGCCACAGTTTTGCTTTAAAAATCTTTCTCCAGTGAAATTTGAAATTCATCAGTTATGTTCATCTGTAATGGTCATGTATACAAGGAATAATAAAAGGACATGGCATGTTTGCCATTTATTTTAAAATGTTTTTATGTTAATGTCTTTATGCTTAAAATAAGAGTTGAATATTTTATCAGCTTTATATTTTGTATTTGCTCTATATTTAATATATTTTTATAGTTGTGGAACTTTTTTGTTGTTAAACTTTTAGAAAAGACATAAAGCCATGTATAATATTATTGTATGGGGTGGGTATATGTGATGGCTGTATTAATTTCATCTTACTACAAATTGGAATCACCTGGGTTGGAACTCTCACCAGAAGACTTGTCCTCATCACCTTAATTGAGGTGGCATGATCCACCCCAAGAGTGGGCAATATCTTCTGGTAGCTTCCCAAACGACAAAGGGTATTGCAGTAGGAAGATCATTTACCCTTTTTTAACTTCCTCAGTCCTACTGCCTAGTCTACCTTCCATTCTGCTGCTAGATTGGTTTGCCCAGTCAATGGTACTGCGTAGTCTCCTTTGCTGAGAGCTATATCAGCATTTCCAGGTTCCCATCAGTGACTAAGAATCAGCAGCTCTCCAGGAACTACGGCATTCTCAACCACTCAGTTGTAAAACAACTGTCATTACTACTTTAATTAAAGGCTATTTAATAATAGATACATGCATATGTGTATGTGTGCATGCATGTATGTATGTATTTCATTCTATTCATTTTTTTCCTCTAAAAAACTTGACCACAAATTGATACTAAACCGTGAGATGTTATTTTCTAGCCCGTGTAGTTTTACAGGGAGGGTTGGGAAAGGATTTTGCAACTTTGTACTGGAACAGTCATAGAGTTCTAAAAACAGAGTGAGATATTGTGAATGCTTGAAAGATAGAACTGTCCAAAAAACCAGGCAGTAGTGGTGTACACCTTTAATCTCAGTTCTTGGGGGACAGAGGCAGATGGATCTGTGAGTTCGAGGCCAACCTGGTCTACAGAGTGGGTTCCAGGATGTTCACAGCTACACAAAGAAACCCTGTCTCAAAAAAACAAAACAAAACAAAAAGAATGTTGAAAAAGGCAGAGACACTGAAGGTTTGGCTTGTACATTTTCTAGGGAAGCAGTGGCTTTAGTGGAGCGATTCATGTGGCTCTTTTGATGTATCCTTTGATAATGTGAATGACATAACAGGAAAGGAAATAAATGGAGTACAAACAAATCCATGGCAACATTGAACAAGTTTAAAATTCAAAATAACAATAAGAGATGCCTGTAATGTCTGTAGAGAGTTTCAATTGTCTAGAAATCTCACAATGATTTGTTGATGAATGGGGTATTTTATCAGCTACTTTTCCATTGTGGTGATAAAACCAGGACCTAACATGACTCATAAAAGGAAAATTTGACTCTGGCTCACAGATCCAAAGAGGGGAGCATCCCTTAAGGTGGGAGGCATGGCAATGCTTGTGATGCACGGCAGCTGAAGCAGGGAGCTGACAGAGCACATCTTCAGCACAAGAATAAATCAGATAAGACAAACAGGAAGAGGGACCAGGCTTGGAAATCCTAAACCAGTGCTCAGTGATCAACCTCTTGTAGCAAGGTTACCCCTTCCAAATGTCTCTAAACAATGTTTCCAACTGGGACCTTTCTCAAATATCTAAACCTGTAAAAGATGCTGTTATTCAAATCACCACATTTCATTCACTGGTTTCCAATAGGCCCATAGCCGTACCATAAGGCGAAATGCATTTAGTTCTACTTCAAAAGTTCTGTTTTAAGTCTCAACACTACTTAAAAGTACAAAGACTCATCTGAGACTCAAGGCAATTAGGAAGCCCTCTTGTGTAAAATGAAACAGTAAATTACACACATCTAACACACAATAGTATGGAATATACATTTCCATTCCAAAAGGAAGAATGGGATGTAATGAGGAAACACTGAACCAAAGTGAGATTGATCCACAGAAGAAACAATATCAAATATTGTAGTTCAATATCCATATCTGAAATGTTTTTAAGCTTTAAAAAATATGAAAAAATTAACTTTACATTTTACATGCCAACCCCAGTTTTTCCTCCCTCCCCTCCTATGTCTTTCCTTCCTCATCCTCCATCCACTCCTCAGAGAGGGTAAAACCTTCCTTAGAGAGTCTGGCATACCAGTTTGAGAAGACTAAGCCCTCTCCTGACCCCCATATCAAGGCTAAGCAAGGCATCCCATCATAGGGAATGGGCTCCAAAAAGCCAGTTCATGTACCTAAATTGGTCCTGGTACCACTGTCATTCCCCATCCACAGCAGATACAGCCACATAACTGTCATCCACATTCAGGGGGTCTATCTAGTTTGGTCCCATGTAGGTTCCCCAGCTGTCAGTCCAGAGTCCATGAAATCCCACTGGCTCAGATCAGCTGTCTCTGTGGTTTTCTCAATTACGATTTTGATCCCCCTTGTTCATGTGACCAATATGATCAATTCTGGATCTGGAATTTTAATGTCAAAGGCTTAGAAGGCTCGTCCACTCTAGTTTAGCTACTTGAAACAATCTCTCCTCTCTCTCTCTCTCTCTCTCTCTCTCTCTCTCTCTCTCTCTCTCTCTCTCTCTCTCTCTCTCTCTTTCCATACCATCTGTGTATGTTTCTTTGGCACAGATCTCACTGTTCTCAAATCTACAACTGAATCCTAGGCTTCATTTTCACATCTGTGTCCAGTGGTCTTTCTGAGACTCCCCTGCCACATGTTATCTGGTCTTGGGGCTCTTTGAAGCTTCAGAGAAGAATCTACAATCCCTTCAGTTTTAGGTTATTCATACCCCTAAACCTGGTACAACATGGACTACACTGCCAGCCTGAAATAGATATTTACATTCTTGAATGACATTATCAACAGCCATTTTTTTCTGTTGCTTTCTAGCAGCAGAACACTCCCCAGATTCCCATTGACAATTTTGTAGCTTACCTGGGCAGCTCTTGCCCTGACAGGTCACTTTGCTTCCTTGTGGTTCTTAGCTGGAGTCATCTACATAACGTCCACTATCTTTAACAATTGTATCTTCTCATTCAAGACAAGTCTGGCTCCAAAAACTATATCATGTTTTTCTTTATGGGTCTGGGTTATTTCACTTAGGATGATTTTTTTTTTTCTGGTTCCATCCATTAGTCTGAAAATTTCATGATGCTATTGTTTTATTCTTTTCACTGAATAATACTCCATTGTAAATGCACCACATTTTTTTCCATTCTTCAGTTGCGGGGCATCTAGGTTGTTTCCAGGTTCTTGCTGTTACAAATAACGCCACTATAAACATAGTCGAGCAAGTGTCTTTGTGGTATAATTGAGTATCCATTGGCATTGCTGGGTCTTGAGGTAGATTGACTCCCAATTTTCTGAGAAACTGCCATACTGATTTCCAAAGTGGCTATACAAGTGTGCACTCCCACCATCATTGGAGGAGTGTTTCTCTAATTTGACATCCTCTCTAACATAGCCTGTCCTTATTGTTTTTTATCTCAGCCATTCTGACAGGTATAAAATGGCATCTCTGTGTCATTTTGATTTGCATTTCTCTGATAGCTAAGGATGTTGAACAATTCAAACATATATCAGCCATTTAAGATTCTTCTGTTGAGAAGTTTAGATCTGTACTAAACTTTTTAATTAGATTATTTGGTATTTTGGTGTCTAGTTTTCTGAATTTTTATGCACCTTGGAAATCATCCCTCTGTCAGATGTGGGGTTGATGAAGATCTTTTCCCATTCTGTAGGCTGCTGTTTTGTCTTATTGACAATGTCCTTTGTCTTACAGAATCTTTTTAGTTTCAGGAGGTCCCATTTATTGTCAGTTTCTGTGTCTGTGCTGCTGGTGTTATAATCAGGAAGTAGTTTCCTGTGCCAATGTGTTCAAGGCTACTTCCATCTTTCTCTGCTATCAGCTCCAATGGATTTTTATAGAGATCTTTGATCTACTTGGACTTGAGTTTTGTTCAGGTTAATAGATACGGATCTGCTTATATTCTGCTATATGCTGCCTTCAAGTTTTGCCAGCATCATTTGTTGAAGATGCTTTAATTTTTCCACTGTATGTTTTTGTTTACTTCTTCAAAATAAGGTGTTTATAGATGTGAGAATTTATGTCAGAGTCTTTGATTTGATTACATTGATCCACATATCTGTTTTTATGCCAGTACCAAACTGTTTTTTACTGTATCTTTATAGTATAGCTTCAAGTCAGGTATGGTGATACCTCCTGAAGTTCCTTTATTGTACAAAATTGTTTTGGTAAATCTGTGTTTTTTGCATTTCTATATTGGTGCAGGAGAATTGTCTGTATTCTGTCAATCATGTTTTAAATAAACGCTGATTGGCCAGGCAGGAAGTATAGGCAGGAAAACCAAACAGGAAGTAGAGGTNAAATGGCAGGAAAGGCAATGAGAGCATCGTTTGGAGAGTAGGCTTGTTCCAAGTTCTGATTATAACTTGCTTCCCAAAGAAGGAGCCGCCCACAGCTTAGAAGACAGATGAGAGGATGATCATCACAGATTTGCTGCGAACAGCTCTGCTCAGCTCTGTCCCTGCCAGACTCAGGACCACACACACCCTTCCAAGATGGCTAAAGGAGCCTTTCAAAGAGAGAACCTATTTCTTGCTTTAGATCTCACAAGGATGGTGTGTTCTTGCCTCTGGCTGACTTAAATCTTGCCCATAAAATTGAGAACTGCCCTCCAAAAATACAGTTCTCATGCTTCTGTCACTGACACACTGACTACATGCTATATGCTAGACATGAAAGGCTTTGGATGGATTTACCTGGTGCGGGAGAATTGTCTGTATTCTGTCAATCATGTTTTAAATAAACGCTGATTGGCCAGGCAGGAAGTATAGGCAGGAAAACCAAACAGGAAGTAGAGGTGGCACAATGAGAACAGGAGTATTCTGGGAAGAAGTAAGCTTTTCCCTCACTCCTGTGCAGACCACCAAAGAATCAGGATGTGACCTCCCCAGCTGAACTAGGTATCGAGCCATATGGCTAACATAGATAAGAATAATGGGCTATATAAGTTATAAGAGCTAGTACAAAGTCTGAGCTAATGAGCCAGTTTATAACCTATTGCAGACACTCTGTGTGATTTTTCTCTGGGACTGAATGGCTGGGGAACCAGGCAGGACAGAAACTCCAACGACCAGGCCCTCATGTTATACCATATGAAGTTGAATACTGTTATTTTGACATCTATGAAGAGTTTTGTTGGGATTTTGGTTGGGATTGCACTAAATCTATACATTGCTTTTGGTAAGATTGTGATTTTTACTATGCTAATCTTTCTGATCTATAAGCATGGGAGATCTTTCTGATTTCTTATCTCTTCCCCAATTTTATTGTCCAAAGCTTAAAATTCTTGTTACATAGATCATTCACTTGTTTTGTTGGGGTTACCCCAAGATAGTTTATATTATTTGTGGTTATTGTAAATGGTGTTGTTTCTCTAATTTCTTTCTCAGTTCATCATTTATATATTAAAGACCTACAGACTTTTTTGAGTTAATTGTGTATTCAGCCACATTACTGAAGATATTTATCAGCTATAGAAGTTCCCTAGTAGAGTATTTGACATCACTTATATAAACTATCATATCATCTGCAAATAGTGAAAATTTGACATCTTCCTTTCCAATTTGTATCACCTTGGTCACTTTTTGCTGTTTTATTGCTCTATCTAGAACCTCTAGCACTATATTGAATAGATAGAGGGAGAATGGATCACCCTGTCTTGTGACCCCCAACCCTAAAATTATTTTTTTAGCTACTTTCTAACTATAATTATGCTACTGTTATGAACTGTAATATAAATACTTGATATGTGGGCTGTCTTACCTGTAACCTCTGTGGAAGGGTCATTGATCCTCAAAGGGATTGCTACCCATAAATTGAGAACCACTGAGCCTATAACATTTATAGCTATAGGTTCTTGTCCTAATATTAGTGGCAGATATTAATTTAATCATATGAAGTGGATTTAAGTTCAATAAATAACTGGCTACTCCCAGGATATTCATACACTTGATGTACCAGTGGACATATCTTACCAAGTTAATCTTTATTATAGATTGCATGATTCGTGACTGGGTAAAACTGACAACCCCATTCAATACCAAGATGTAGTGACATTTTATAAATAATTTTGACTGAAGATCAGAGAGTCAAACAACCCATGAGTCAGCCTTACAGTCCAGGCAATAGTAACACACACCTTAATCCCAGTAACCACACTAGTTTCCATAGAAACTGGGTGGTACATGCTTTTAATCCCAGTGGTGCTTGCCTTTAATTCCAGTAGTATATAACTTTAATCCCAATCCTAGAGAGGATTATAAAATGGGAGGAGATAGGTCTCAGTCATATTCTTATTCTGAAATTGCTGGAGGCTGGATCACCATTTTTGACTGAGGATGAGGTAAGAGCCGGTGCTTGACTGCTTTGCTTTTGGGATCTTCAGGTTGCACTCCACTATCTATTTCTGTGTTTTCATTAATTGTGTTTCAGTCAATCCATAATTAACTGGCTACTCCCATAACATTTATACACTTGATGTACCAGTGGATATATCTCATCAAGTTAGTCATTTTATAGACTGCAGGATTTATGACTGGGTAAAACTAATGACACCTTTTCCTATCCCATAGCATGTATAGCACCTTCCACTGCTATGAAAGCTAGACAGTAGAGACAAGGCTTTCATGTCTATACATGATTTCTCCTTGCTGTTTGATTCAAGTATGTGTTGTCTTCTGTAACAGGATTCCACCATTAAGTTCTGGAGCATAATAAAACTTATTTAAGTATTGAGCTTCTCTAGGTAAACAGAAAAAGTGTGAAATATATTTTATGAATATAATATCACTACATAAGAAAGACTTCCTAAAGGAAATCTGCTTCCTCCTATTTAAGAGAAGAAAATCTCTGGTCTGGATGGTTCCCTAGCATTCCTATTGTCTAAACTTACCATCTGGCTAGAGGACCATCTTTTAGGAATCTGATCCAGCTTAAGTTATGGATAACAGGAACAATTATTCCTTTAATGAGATAACATAGTTTTACCTCCCAGAATCTATGCTCTCACACTGTATCTTATAGAACTGTAGTCATGCAGTGTGGTAGGTTTGCACACTCTTCTGAATTACTTAGACAATGGAACTTCAGTTATTTTCTTTCTCTGTTCTTAGTTTGCTTTCCCTGATACTTTGGTTCTGCTCTTTCTCTAAAGCTTTCATCTCCACCATCATGTCTGCTTAATTCAACCACTATGCTTATTTTTCCTCTCATCTCCCTCCTCCAGTTAGCTGCTGAGATTTACAGTGTTGCTCACCTAGTATTGTTCATTCCAACTCTAATACAATTTTCCTCAGCTGTTCTTAAATTTGTCATTAGTCACAATGAAACCAAAGGAGTAGACACCGATTTTGCTGGTAACTTGCAACAACTCCACCACGTTTTTTGACGTGAAATTTTCAGGAAAAAATAATAACACAAATACAGACACACAGAGATGCACACACACACACACACACACACACACACACACACACACAAACTTCCGCACATTAGAAATGAAGGCTAATTGTTATATCTGTAATGCACACACTGTGTGAATCCAGAGGTATGAGAGTGAGAGGTGCAGATTCTAGTACAAACCTCAGTAAAGTCATACAGAGAATGTCCCTTTGAGAGAGCAAATCCTCTCCGGTCAGCTTTTTGTTCTATTCAGGCTTTAACATACTGAATGAGGCAAAATCACATTTTTAGAGAATTCTTCTTCACTCATTTTAATTCAAACACTAATCTCTTAACAAAAGCTCTTAAGAACATGTCTAGAATAACATTTAAGCCAATTACTGGATATCTGGTAGTCTGATCAAGTTGACATACAAGATTGTCATTTTTGAATACATTAAATGGATTATATAATTCCAGAAGCACGTACCTCTCTCTTGCCAGCATTTACCTTTGCCTGGTTACCCTAGAATACATTATGCTGTTACTGGACACTTGTATATGTTTGCATTCACTCCCAGCCTTACTTATCATTAGTGACAGCTCTGTTTATCTGCAATTATTTTTCACCTACAGTACTGTTGCAACGCATTAGTGAATTTCTTTTGATGGTGATCTATTTTACTTTATGTTTTTCTTTATAGAATTGTTATCTGGGGTGTGGGGCAGGGATTGTAGCATCACATAGAGAATTCATAGACTGTCTTTTTGATTGGGTGGATTTGTTTTTTTTATTTCTGCAGAACAATTGATACTTCTCTAGTTCCATTCTGTTGCATGTACTCTCTTAACTTATCTGCCAGTGTCCTTCAATTTGTGTTTAGAATAATAGAAAAGGTAGTTGAAATACCTTCTCCTGTCCCTTAATGATTTCTAAGGTTAAATGCCTATTTTTCTCAGTTTCCAGTTGGATTTCTGACATGTGGGTATGTGCTTTTCATAATTTATGCACAATAATCAGGCATAATATTTCTGGATATTTCATCTTTGTTATAGTTTCCTTTGGGAATTCAAGTTTTAATAACATTGTAAACATAACATTGTACTTTTTTATCTCAGAAAGCCTTTTAATATCTGTCTCTTTGTATATCTCTCTCTTTCTCTCTGCATCTATCTCTCTCTTCCTTTGTGTACTCCTTCTCCATTTCCTGAAAATCAGATCATTTTACACTACCCATTTCTCATTGAATCTAATCTTTCCATTCAGCTTTTTATAATAATTCTCATCATTTTGTGAAAATTTGTTTGCTTTTCTTTTAAATTTTAAATACATATTTTTATTTGTTTTGTTTTATAACCTGACTGCTGTTAACCTCTCCTTCCTTTTCTCCTAGTCCCTCCCAACCCCATCTGTTTTCTGCCCAACCCCCATCTACTCTTCTTCAATTTCTATTCAGAGTAGGCAGACCTCCCATGGATATCAATCAAACATGGCATATCAAGTTAAAGATTGGACAAGATAGCACAGTATGAAAACAAGGACCCCAAAAGGCAGCATAAGAGTCAGAGACAGCCCATGCTCTCACTGTTAGGAGACTCACAAGGGACCAAGCTGTATCATATATGCAGAATGCAAAGTTCAGTCCCATAAGGGCTCTGTGGTTGTTAATTCAGGTTCTGTGGGCCCCTATGAGCACAGGTGAGTTGACTGATTCTATGAGTTTTCTTATAATGACCTTAACCCCTCTGGTTCCTACAATCCTTCCTCCCCCTCTTCTGCAGGATTGCCTAATGTCTGGTTATAAATATATACATATTTCCATCAGTTGCTGGATGAAACCTTTCTGAAGACCTTTGGGTTAGTCACCATTCTATGAGTATAGCAGAATAGTGTTAGGAATCATTTCAGTGATTATGTTTTTCAGTAATTTCTTATTATATTCTGGGTCTCTTGGCTATCCAACCTCTGGGTCCTGACTTTCCAGGCAGTGTCTGGAAATGGTGAGCTCTCTCTCTCATGATATAGCTGGGTCAGTAGTTGGTTGACCACTCCCACAATTACTGTATACCCTATACCCTAGCACCTTCCATAGACAGGGCAGACTGTAAGCCAGCTGAGTTGGTATCCCAATCATTTTCTCCACTGGAAGTCTTGCCTGGTTAAAGGAGATACCAGTTCAGACTCAGTATCCACCACTGCTAGGAGTCTTAGCCAGGGTCAGTCACCTTCTTCTATTCCTAGGAATTTCCATTGTGCTGGGTTTCTAGCTCCTCTGCTGGATGCTTCACCCCAAGTTTCAGTTGTCTCTCACAGTACTGTCTAATTGGGTTCTCCCTTCTTCTTGTTTCCTACTCTTCCCCTTGTCCCTTCACCTTTTCCCAAACCCACGTTGTCTATTTCCACTTGCTGGGAATATTCATAAGTGCTCTCTGGAGCTCCCCTTGTTACTTTGCTCTCTGGGTCTGTGGGTTGTAGCATGATTATCCTTCACTTTATAGCAAATATCTGCTAATAAGTGAGTATGTGCCATGTTTGTCTTCCTGAGTCTGGGTTTTAATCCATGATTTTATTTATAAAAGTTTCATGTTATAAAAGTTTCTGTAAGCATATATATATATATATATATATGTATATATATATATACTTGCTTTACATTTATGTAAATATACATTATATACACTTGCTCACCTAATGTTTATAATTTTCAATATTAATGATTTTCTTATTTATTATCCATTTTCATGTGTGTAGCTTACTGTGTATGTTACATGTATAAGTATTATTTTGATGATTATTGCTGGACATTTTCAGTAGACTATTTGTGACTTTGGTTGAAAGTAAACTCTTTTAACAGTGTTTACACATTTTACAATAACGTTTCTTTGGGAGTCTCACTGTCACAAGATCATTTAGGACAGAATTATTGACTTGATAATTTTCCTGCTGCAAGTCATAACTTCAGAGAACCATCCTACCAGAAGATTGTTTGGCATTAACTTCTGAGGAATAATGTTTCTGAGGGATGGAATTTAGAGCAGGAAGAACACTTGCCAAGTGCTTCTTCAAAGACAGACTATTGCCCATTCACACTTCTTTGCTGTTCTTCTTATATTCCTAGACTTAGTCATGGATTATTTATTTGACTTTTGTATGAAATGATCTTTATTTTTTCTATAACTCTTTTTCTTTTGAGAATCAGCATAGGTGACTAAGATTTTCATATTTTAAGAGAATCCTTGAGATTCGATTTGGAAAGGAAGAAATCAAACTTTCATTATTTGCAGATGATATGCTAGTATACAAAAGTGATCACAAAAACTATACCAAAGAACTTCTATAGCTGATAAATGCCTTCAGTGAAGTGGCAAAAGCAAGATCAACTCAAAAAAATCACTAGCCTTCCTGTACACAAAGGATAAAGAAATAGAGAGGGAAATCAGAGAAACATCACGTTTCACGATAGCCACAAAAGCATAAAGTATTTTGGGGTAACACCCACCAACGAAGTAAAAAAAAAAACTATTTGACAAGAACTTTAAGTCCTTGAAGAAAGAAATCAAAGAGGATACCAGAAAATGGAAGGCTCTCCCATGCTCCTGGATTGGTAGGATCAATATAGTAAAAATGACAATTCTACCAAAGGCAATCTATAGATTCAATGCAATCCCCATTAAAATTCCTAAAAAATTCTTCATGGATCTTGAGAAAACAATAACTAACTTGATATGGAAAAACAGAAAGCTCAGGATAGCCAAAACAATCCTATACATTAAAGGACCTTCTGGAGGCATTACCATCCCTGACTTCAAACTCTATTACAGACCTACAGTATTGAAAACAGCTTGGTATTGGCATAAAAACAGAGACATTGACCAATGGAATCGAATAGAAGACCCGGATATTAATCCACATACTTATGAACACTTTATATTTGACAAAGAAGCTAAAACTATGCAATAGAAGAATGAAAGTATCTTTAAAAAATGGTGCTGGCATAACTGGATGTCATCCTGTAGGAGAATGAAAATAGATCCATATCTATCACCATGCACAGAACTCAAGTCCAAATGGATAAAAGACCTCAATATAAATCCTACCACTCTGAACCTAATTGAAGAGAAAGTGGGAATTAGCCTGCAATACATGGGCACAGGAGACTACTTCCTATGTAAAACCCCAGTGGCACAGAGAATGAGAGCAACGATAAATAAATGGAACCACCTGAAACTGAAGGTTCTGTAAAGCAAAAGACATAGTCATTAAGACAAAAAGGCATCCTACTGAATGGGAGAAGATCTTCACTAACCCCACATCAGACAAAGGTCTGATCTCCAAAATATACAAAGAATTCAAGAAATTAGACGTTAAAATTCTAAATAACCCAATTAAAAAATGGGGTAATGATCTGAACAGGGAATTCTCAACAGAAGAATTTTGAATGGCCAAAAGATACTTAAGGTCATGTTCAATTTCCTTAGCGATCAGGGAAATGCAAATCAAAACAACTTTGAGATACCATCTTACACCTGTCAGAATGGCTGAAATCAAAAACTCCAATGATAACCTATGCTGGAGAGGATGTGGAGTAAGGGCAACATTCCTCCATTGCTGGTGGGAATGCAGACTTTTGAAACCACTTTGGAAATAAATGTGGCAGTTTCTCAGGAAACTGGGAATCAACCTACCTCAGGATCCAGCAATACCAGTCTTGGGAATATACCCAAGAGATGCCCAACAATACTACAAAAGCATTTGTGCAACTGTGTTCATAGCAGCATTATTTGTAATAGCCAGAACCTGGAAACAACCTAGGTGCTCCTCAATGGAAGAATGGGTCAAGGAAGTGTGGGTTATATACAAATTAGAATACTACTCAGTGGTAAAAAAACAATGACATCTTGAATTTTGCATGCAAATGGATGGAAATAGAAAACACTATCCTTAGTGAGATAACCCAGACCCAAAAAGATGAGTATGGTATGTACTCACTCATTAGTGGATTCTAGCCATAAACAAAGGACATTAAGCTCATACCACACAAACCTAGAGAAGCTACAGAGCAAGGTGAACCCGAAGAAAAGCATATATAGATTCTCCTGGAAATTGGAAGTAAACAAGATTGCCGGGCAAAAGTTGAAAGCACTGGGAGGGGTATAAGGTAGAGAGTAGAGAAGGGGCATAGGAGAAGGGGTGAGGGGGAAGGAGAAGAAAGAAAGGAAGGGCTGGGGAAAGCTGGGGAGAGAGGTAAGGTGGAACTGGAGGAAGGGTGGTTATTGGAGAGGGGAAGGAGATATTTACCTTAAGGGAGTCATTTTAGGTTTGGCAAGATACTTGGCTCTAGAGGGAATCCCAGGTGTCCACAGGGATGTCCACAGCTAGATATTTGGGCAGCAGAGGAGAGGGTGCCTGAACTATCCTTGACCCATGGTCATATTGATGAGTATCTTAATCACCATAGAGGTCTCGTTCAATGGATTGAGATAGAGACAGAGACAGAGACCCACATTTACATCAGAGTGAAGGACTGAGCTCCCAAGGTGCAGTCGAAGAGCAGAAGCTGGGAGAAGATGAGCAAGGAAGTCAGGACTGCAAGGGGCTGGTCCACCCACTGAGACAGTGTGCCTGATCTAATGAGAGCTCATTGCTGGACTGAGACTGATGGAGCATATGACCAAATCGGACTCTCTGAATGTGGCTGCCAATGGGGGCAGACTGAGTAGCCATCGATAATGACACTGTGACCTATCTTCTCTGCATGATTAGGCTTTTTGGGAGTCCAGTCTATTTGGATGAACACCTTCTTGGGCCAGGATGGAGGCGGGAGGGCCTCGGACTTTTCACAGGGCAGGCTACACTGCCCCTCTTAAAGAAGCAGGAGTAGGGAGGAGGGCAGTGGGAGGGTGTCGGGAGGATAGTGGGAGAGAGGAACTGAGATAAGGGGAGAGAGTGTAAATTTTCAAAAAAAAATAAAAGGAAACAAAACTAAAACAGCTTTTAGTTATAAATAAAATTATTCTAACATAAAAAGAGAATCCCTGGTAACAGTCCATATTCATTATCCAAGATTCCTATACTCCTTATTTTAGCTTTATAGATTTCTTATGTAGTCATCAACATATATATTTAAATATAAAATTTATATCCATTACAAAAGTTTATATCCATTACAAAAATGTAGAAAGGACTAATATTTATTTCCCAAAGTCAAATATGATGGGCAATCTCAGTTGTGCAGTTGATGAGATTCAGAATGAACTGGAGACAGGCCTCTAGGTTGGAATTATCTTGATTAGGTTACTTAAGCGGGCAAGATATACAAACTGTACATGGTACCATTCTTTGGACTGTAATCATGGATTAGAAGGAGGAAAAACTTAATACAGGCATTCATTGCTGTCTACTTCTTAATTGTGGATGCCATGTGCCTAGTTACCACAAGCCACAGACCCTCTGAATGTCCACATGGAAGCACTGCAACCAGCGAGCAGACACAAAACCTGCCTTTCCTTGCTTTACTCGGGGTATTTTATTATAGCAACTGAAAAGTAGTGAAGATGGAAAATCAGTGTAGAGAAGTGGGGTCACTGTAGATAGAGCTGACAATGCTGTTCTTTGGCTTTTGCAATAATTTTGCAGCTGGGTGTATATGAGATTGGTAATTTTGCTTGAAAAACCTCTAGTGTCCCAGAAGCAGAACTTGTTTTTAATTAAAGTTGTATTATAAAAACTCGCAAATACAACTAGCAATTTAAGAAACTCACAAATTAAAACTATTTTGAGATATCAATCCACTGAGGTATGTATGACTATCATCACAAAACCTGGCAACAAATTCTGAAGATGTGGGTATTGATGGACAATTTGGAAATTTTTCAAATAATATGAAATAGAACTACCAAAGGACCCAGTTATTTCATTCCTGAACATGTATCTAGAGAACTCCATATTCAACCAAAGAGTTATTTTTGCTCCTCTTTCTGTTATACCAAGGAAATGGAGCCAACATATTTTCATTTGTCAAAAGAAAAATCAGTAGTGAAAATCTGAGATATATACATGTATGTGTGTGTGTGTTTTACATAATACATATATTATATATAATTATATATATATGTCATACTCAAAAATATACATACATACAGTTATATACCCTAAGATATACATAATATACATTCAAATTGTGCATATTATACAAGCACACACATATATACATATATGTATATGATAAAATAGAAATTTTATTCTTTACCTTTATATTTTGGAAGCTTATCACTTATTTTCTTTAATTTTCCTGGTGTTCTTCGGTAAGCTATTACTTTGGGTCTCAGGTGAGCCTTAGAGTTCTGGATTTAAAAGTTGTTGCAAGTATTAAACTCTGTTGGGACTCTTAAGGCTGGACACAATCAAATTTTGCAGTATAAGATGCTCCTGAGAATACTGGGCCCGGGTAGAAAGATGTGGCTAACAAGTGAGGTGTTTGAGTGTCAATTTGACAAGGGATAAGAACTGTGACAGTTACTATTAATTGTCAACTTTGTGAACCTAGAATTATTTGGGATATAGGCCTCTGGCTACATGTGTGGAAGATAATCCTGATTATAGTAGTTGATATGGGAAGGGCCACTTTAGTTGTGAGTAGAATCCTTCTCTGGGTGGAGGAGCCTGTACTGTTAAAACAGAGAAACAATACCGAGCACCAGGAAACGTCATTCATTCTCTCTTCTGATTTTCAATGTGATGTGATCTGTTGATCTGCTTCAAGATCTTTCTGCCTGGAATTCCCCCATCATGTTGTTCTGTATCAGTGGTTCTCAACCTTCCTAATACTGCACCTTTTAATAAAGGTACTCATGTTATGCCAACCCCTAAGTGTAAAATTATTTTTGTTGCTCCTTCATAACTAATTTTGCCACTGTTATGAATTGCAATGCAAATAACTGACATGCAGAATATCTGATACGCAATCCCTGTGAAAGTGCATATTGTCAAAGCGATTGTGATCCACAGGTTGACAACTGCTGCAGATGTATACCCTGAAACTCTAATACAGGGAAAAAAAAAACTTTCTTCTTTAATTTGCTTTTGTTGGTGGATTTACACCATAGCTACAGTAAAGAATTTATGAAATAAAATAGAATGGCAACATATCAATAATTTTAACAGAAATGAATTAATATATGTGTTTATTAAGTAGGTAGAAATATGAAGAGATGAAGAGGCAAAATATGACCACTGCAGCAGTCAGAAGATGATAATGACAAGAAAAAAATCCATACCTGGTCTGCACAATGAAATGATCATGTTAGCATTAGTAAAAGTCAGAAGTTTAGTAGAGGATGGGTCTTCTGACCTGTTCCTGTCTCCAAGAAAAGAAAGCTACCTTAGATGTGTCTGAATCTCCCCAGGTTCCCATGGATCCACATACATTATGAAATAAAGGGTGTCCAGCAAAGTTACCACGGATTTCCTGGAATCTGGGGAAAAATCTGGAAGTAAACTCTCCACATCACCAGCAAAAACTAGAAAAAACGGTAGGGGTGCTGGTCACCAGTCCTCAGGTGCTGTGTTTCTGAAGGAGGATGGACTAGGCCTGTGCGTTCAGGGAATCTCCTGGGATCCAAGACAGTTGCAGCGCAACAGTAAAAGGAGTAAGACACAGGAAGCATTGCTTTTCCTATTTCGATGTTTACAGTCGGGTTTTCAAGTACTTCCTATTATTAGATCCTCACTATAACCAATCCAGTTTACAGGATGGTATTTGCAGAATCCGGATCCCAATCCTAGTGATGACACCAAGCAAAATTATACTACTGACAAGCACAAAAACAGCCTGTATTCCTAGAAAAAAAATGCTTTTTTAGTCAGATTCCCACGTACATTACTCTCCAAGGATGCAGCCAAACAGCGCCATTAGAAGACTGTAATGGGACTAACACACAGTAAAAACTCACTGCCTGTCAGTGAAACTGCAGCTCCATCAGTGTGGAGTCCATAGAGTTCCCTAGAATGTTAACTTTCAGTTCTTCAGGACACCCTTTCTCTACATAGTATCGTTTTCTGGCATCTTCAGTCAGCAGAGAGATTAAGCCAGAAGTGGAGGCTGGGGGTTTCCACTGCTGAGTGGCAGAGTCATATGCTCTCATGCTGCTCCCACAAGGCAGTGGTCAATGGGCGGAAACCTGCCTTCCCAGAGAAGCGGTTCACTGACTTCCACTCAGAGAGCTGTCAGTGGCATCATGAGCTATCATTAGCAGGGCTGGTTTGTCTTCCTTATGATTCTGGAACACAGACTTTCAAGGAGCTTTTGAAGGAAGTCTCCCACCTCAGTCTTTCCTTCAACATGCAGTTATTTTGAAAATGCTGAGGTTATTTTTGGAAATTTTTACTCTGGCACAGAAATATTTTTGCACCACTTCAACCTTGGCTTTGCTAAATCACTAACTTGTCTTTATTCATTGTGAAAATTGCTATCGTGTGTGTGTGTGTGTGTGTGTGTGTGTGTGTGTGTGTGCGAGCACATGTGTGCTCAGGCACATGTGATATTGTGTAGGAGTCTATGCGGGGTTAGAGGACAACTGTTGGACTTAGTTCCCCCCTTCCGTTTTTATGTACATTTCAGGGACCTGGCTCAGATGGCCTGGCTTGTGTAGCAGTGCCTGTACACACTGAAGACTCTCAGAACCGGAACTTCATATTAACTATATGGAGAGAGGAAATAATTCCTATTTTATTTAAAATTAGTTTTATTGCGTTCAAAGGAAATACTGTGTATATCGAAAGCATCCCTGCTTTGGCTTCCTCATAAGCCTCGGATCCACAGTGTAGGGAACAAAGTGTGAGTTAGTCTTCATATCAGTAACCCTTCTAGGTAGAAAGCTTGTTCTGTGTTTTGTTGTCTGGCTCTCCATACTTGGCCTCTGCACCCAGGTGTGGCTTTATGTAACTACCAGGAATAGCCATAAAAAGTTATGAGGATGTGGAAGTCTATGGAGACCAGTTCATATCTTAGATGATTACCAACTAAAAGAGTTGTATGAAATTGTTAAGCAATTTCAGCAAAAAATCCATTTTATAGTGTAAATGATTAAATCAGTGTGAAGTAATAGGACTTTATTTGTCCAAACTTAATGTAATAAAAACTTTATTATTAAAGTATAATCAATTTTATACATATTCATATAAGAGGCATTTAGAAGCAATTGCAAACTTCTGTGAATTTCTTATTATTGTAACCAAAGTAAATGAAATTTACCTGAAAATACAATTAAATATTCAAATATTGACATAAATTATATGTGCTATATAAATATTATTAATGTAAAATATTGATGTTAATAATATATGAATATTATCATGCAATATTGTAAGTTTTGGCTTCATGTCATATATCAAAAAAGATGTCATTACTTTTAATATGGTTAAATGAACTTTCAAATTTCCAGTGAACTTACACTTTCACTAGGAAAAATGTTCAAAGTATAGTTTTGTGTCTAGACTTTCTGCAGAAGCTCTCGCTCTCTCCTTCAGCCAATGGGTTTTAAGATACCAGCCCACTGAGGCATGGTTTCCATTTTAAAAAGTGGCAGCAGCTCTCTGCCCACTCTCTTGCTTCCAGTTCCTGTTCTGACTGCTAGACTCTGTTTCCTGTTTCCGACGAGAAGACTGTGGTTTGGGACATTGATCTGTAAGTTTTATCCCCTCCAATAAATGACCCCCTTTTTAATCAAACTGGTGTAAGATTGTCTTGCGACATTATCTGGCGCTCCAACATGTGAGGTTAATCCACTTAAAAACCTGAGAGGGCTTAAAAAGGAGAGAATTTAATACAGCTTTTTGCTGTTTCTGGATAGCATGCCAGAGAGAGATTTCCTGACTCAGCAAAGCAACATTGCAGTGGTTTTAAAACGGGGCTTCCTAGTCTGTGCCAGCAGTGCAACCTCTGGCTCCGTTGGGGAGACAGAGCATTTAAATGGGGTTTTCTGAGTAAAATGTTAATATTTGCTTGTTGGATGACAATTTGGACTCGCTGTGTGCCTGGAACATTGCGTGCAGCTCAGAGGCACAATTGACTCTGAGATAAGAGCAGCTTGGCTCTGCTCCGCCATGCTGGAATGTGCTGATCTCAGGCAGGAGCCACCTTACTTACCATGATAACAGCACACTTAAGGTTTAGATGGGGCAGTAAACAGGCTGTACCATATTTCTCCTACATAGCACAACTTGAGATTTTAAGATGTACTTAACATTTTGAAAAATGCTCCTGAATAGTAAAAAATTACAGATTCAGACATAAAAGACCTATATAAATAGGTCACAATGTTGAATACGTGTACACAGGCTTTAGAGAAAAAATAGAGAGATTATAATAAAATAATGCCTTTTAAAAAAAGGTAAAGTCTTTAAAGATACAGACTACAAATAGTTATAGATTAAAAAATAAATAAATAAGCCAAGTAAACATGGAAAATTAACAGAATGTCTGGATTATGTATTTTATTGTGTTTTCTTTAAATTTTTTGATTGTGAAGGAGCTAAATAGAGAAAGACATCTCATTATATGGACTGCCAAGCTAAACCAGCATGGATATTATAAAGGTATTATTGCTTCACAATTTGGGTCTAAGGATATGATGCTTTCAGAAAGCGATTCTTCTTTTGTTTTCATAGAGGATGAGAACCTGTGGATTTATCCTATACCAATCTGGTATGATAGACCACGACCTCCTGAAAGGTCACCATGAACACCTTCAGAAAATTACTTCACTCAACTCCGACTGAGATGTACCTGCCACACAGGTTATACTATGAAAGACCTAATTAACAACACCCCTATACAGCAAAAAGAAGTTTGGAGAGAGATAACTTCATCCATATTCCCAAATGTTGTTTTTAAATGCTTTTTTTTTTTTACATTTAAAGGGGGAGATGATATGTAAATTTTGACTTATTGATACAAGTTTAAGGTTAATTTTGTTATATATATATAACATATATATATATGATCTTGATTAAGGTATTGTGATTGTGTAGCTCATTTATAGGTTGTTAATGGATAATCATCTATAATAGTTAAGCTTGTAGTCATGTTAGATTTTTCTAGATATGCATAGATATATTTCAGATAGGCGTTCTTCATATCTTTCACAGATGATATGGCCTTTAATGTTTTAATAACTTAGGGCTTTTCATGACAATGAGACACGTCTGCTCCTGACAGCACCAAGCTACTTCAAGAAGAAGATGGGCATTGAAGAGGCTCCTTATGGAGTTTGCTAGCCATTTGGGCAAGAAACTACTCTTGCCTGGACTGCTTAAATGGACACAAAGAAGCTGCAGATAGAGGACTGCTGAACTTGCCTAAAGGTGAGATGATCCTTTAGGGTTCATGCTTCATAAAAGAGTATGCGAGACATTCTGCAGGATACAAAAGAAACTGACTGAACTGTCTTTAAAATTTCCTGCTTCATGGAAATGTCTGCTGGAAGCTATGGGCCTGTAGGCTGAAGATGGATGCCCCAACAGTACGGAGGAACTTTGGGTGACTGTACAGGCAGCGAGATGTCTCTTTCACTTGTAGATTTTGGAAATTGCTTACTTCTTGTTTATTTAGGTAATATTATATCCTTCTGGAGTCTTTGATGGAATTGAAGAATGGATAGTTATAGTTATAGTTTTCCTTAGTTATGATAGAAGATAAAATAGATATAAATATTGTAACTGTAATTCTTGCTTGATAACTATTTTGTTATATGTAATTTTACTATGTTAAAATGAAAGCCTTTCTTTTTGTTTAAACAAAAAAAGGGTAAATGGTGTAGGAGGGTTCTTCTGTGTTTTGTGTTACTTTCATTGGTTAATAAAGAAAGCTGCCTGGGCCTTTTGATAGGGCAGGACTTAGATAGGTGGGGAAAAGAGAACAGTATGCTAGGAAGAAGAGTGGGTCAGGGAGAGAGCCGCCATGAAGCCGCCAGGGTCAGACATGCAAGAGCTAGCCATGCCAAGGCTAGAGATAATGGACCAGGTAGTATTTAAATGAATATAATTGTTATGTGGTTATTTCAGGCATAAGCAAGCTGACAGCTGGGAGCCAGGCACCGGGAAAATTGCCCCACTTCTCGGCGGTGGGACACAGCCACCCACCATTTACAACATAGACTGTAACTCCATGGAGAGATTCTTATCTTTAATTATTATATTGTTCTTTATGTCTAACCATAAGAGCTAGTTCCAGGACAGGCTCCAAAGCCACAGAGAAACCCTATTTTGAAAAACCAAAATAATAAATAAATAAATAAATAAATATAATTTCAATTCTTTTCTAATTGGGGTGAGATTGCAATTAATTAAAACTGGTTAAAATTATTTACTTGCATATATCTATATTGCTGTAGACATTACCACATTATTTTGTTCTGATTTTTGTTGATATATTTGTGTAAAACTTTAGGCTAAAATTACAAATGAACATATTTTACTTTATACTTTTTGTATTCTCTTCCAATGAGCTGATAGGAATATAACATTATATTAACATGATAACATTAATTCATGATTTATTATAACATGGTCAGCAAATGGCTTTCCTCTCAATTATATCAGTAATTTTTACTAATTTTCAGAGATTAAAATTTCATATTTAAGTCTAAAAATTGTGTTACATTTGAATAACTGTATTAACTTCTTTTCTGCTTCTGTATATATTTAAGACACTAAATCAATATAATTTATATAACTTTATTTGACTAAAATAATGATTTCTTTTTTAGCATTATTTAATATTTGCTTTGTGAATTACCTTAAATCATTACATATGAACTACTGTCTTCTGGAATATTTCCCTCCCTCCAACTCTTCCCTTTTTTTCTCTCCCTCCCTTCCTCCCTTCTTTCCTCCTCTCCTCCTCTCTTCTTTCCAGCTTCATATTATGCTGTAGAATATGCTCTTTTGTACTTTTACAGTATAGCTTCTTTAAATTATTATTTGGAAACTGATGGTTGAATAAAATTGAAGAGTCTGACACTAATTCATTTGTTACTTAGAGGGGATTATTTATATTTCATGAAGATGTTTTCTTTTTTCATTCCAAGTTATTGAGACCATTGTCATTTAGATCACAATGGATCATGAGTACAGACTCATACACTTTTATCACCAGAATGAAAAGTGTGTGTGTGAGAGTGTGTGTGTGTGTTTCTTGATAAAAGTATAAGGATGCATTATTTGCTGTTTGGTTAACTCCAACAAAGATTTCTATTGCTGTAGAATGTATCTTTCTTCCCGAGGGAGTGAAAGGCATTTTCCACTTATTCTTTGTACTCCCCTTTTGTTCAAATAATACAGGAATCTGCTTGCAGGTGGGTGTAATTGAAAGCCAAAATGAGTTTCTCTAAAGATTTCCTGGGTCACTTTCCCAGGGCAGAAGTAACCAGCCCCTGTAGGTCTATGACTCAGGCATGCAAAGGTTGCAAGGAATTGTCAGAAATGCCTACCTCACTCCTTTCCTCTATTTCTTGGCAATAATATGTACCCCAGCAGAAAAGAACTTCAATATTTCTTTGTCAACCATTTTCCTCACAAAACAATTATTCTTTGATATATTAATGTGTTGTTTATCTTCATTTAAAATTCAGAGCCATTTTGAATGACTTACAAATCCATGTTCATCACTGGGTTTTTGGAAGGTGAATTAAGTTTACATGTTTAGATTACCAAATTTCTGAATGAAGCCAAACTTTCTTGTGCTGTCCTCTTAAACCAGACACAATAAATATGGTCATGTTCCCATATAATTTCCTCACTATAACTCCACATTTTTTATGTACATCTCCTCTTCATACACGTTTTCATGTGCCGCAGCAGGCCTTTCCGGCCTCACAGTGACACTTCGGAGGTGAAAATAACTGCTCATTTCAGAGTCCAGATGAATGTCGTTTTAATGTCCTTAATAAATTCTAACTTCCAGCTAACAAAGAAATAAATGTGGTCACAACACATTTTACCCTTCGTATTGCCACCACAAAGGGACATTTTTCATCAGCCAGTACAGAAGCTATTGCTACCCTGTGGTAGATCGTCCAGTGTATAGAAGCTGTATTTTCTGGATTCATTTCGAATGTGTAGTTAAAAAACTGTCAAGTGTACTTACAAAAGGTAGACCGTACACACACTCATACACACTCACACTACAATGTGTTGAAGGTGTATTTCAGGGTGTATCCAAGTATAGAAATAACCTTGAAACCTACAAAAGAAGGATCATTTCTCAGAAATCCTTAGAACAGAGTAGGAATCTTCCCCTAAAGCAGTGATTCTCAGTCCTCCTAATGCTTCATTCCTCACTACAGCCCCTCATGTTTTGGTGACACACAGCGATAAAATTATTTTCATTGCTACTTCACAACTGTAATTTTTTGCTGTTATAATATATGAGGTAAATATCTGGTATGAGGATATCTGCTATGCAACCCCTGTGGAAGGGGTATTTGACCCCAGAAGGGTTTGTGGCCCACAGATTGGGAACTGTTGCCCTATAGCCTTGACTTTGGACTTGCTCCCTCAGTTGTTCTCCTGGAAGGGCTATGTACAAGAATGTTTTCTTACATATTTCAAAGTTTTTTCTCTATTGTGCTAATGTAATCAGGCCCATCTTCATCCATTTACACATTGACATTCTTTAAATTCTAAGTTCTATGG
>JAQHUG010000061.1:8071355-8073855 GCA_028555095.1 Dicrostonyx torquatus | reverse complement strand
AATTGAGGAAACTGATGCCTGTGATACAATTAAGGACCAGCAAAGCTGGAATTCCAAATCACATTTCTATTTAGAAACCTTTCCTTTCAATTCAACATTTTGAGCAATTGGTCTCAAGTTATTCAGTGCCTTTGTTCAATCTGTACATAATTTAAAACAAATATTTTCCATTCTAAGTTATGTATTACTTGTGGGTCCATATGTTTGGATTTATTTTAAGTACACAAACCTTACTTTTCAACCTCAGTGATCCAGATGGAAAGAACCACAGCTTTCAATTGCTGTCTCACAGAAACAGGAACAGAATATGAAATGTTGCATAACTGCATTGATCACGTTGCAAAATGCTGAAGCCTCTTACCTCTTACTGATGATTACCCAAATTGCTTCTTTATACTGAAGAACTTTTAGCCTGCCAAAAAACCAAATAAACTACAGTTGAGAGGTAAGAAAGACTTCACTCCTGCCATTTATGGCTCCTGGGAGGCCTGCTAGCTACTGTGAACCACGGAGTTTCTTTTATGTTCCTGGATGCCGCTAACAAATACCTATATGTCTATGCTTTATGCGCTACCATACAGATACCAAGCTGTTTTGGGCTAAGGGCTGGAGATTGAAACACAGAGACAGAGAGACAGACAGACAGTATGATAGAGACACGGACCTCTATTGCATCATGGAGGCTTATATGCCCAACAGTCAGGTGGGCCAACAGATGAAAACCTTATCCTCTGATTCTCAAGGCAAGGCCACTCATGCTCGTGAAGCAGAGCTGGTAAACAACTGACACAGCTTTTAGTAACTCAGATCAGACGTGAAGATCTCTAGCAGGGAAGAGTCACTGGAGGTCCCAACACCTGGAAACTTGGAGGATATTTTCATTCAGTTTTTAAAGGAGAATCGTGATGGTTCATACAACAGTTTAAAATTCTGCAAACATACAGTAAATACGCAACTTTTCCGTATCTATAATATACATAATTAAATTGTTTAGGAAGTAATTCATTGATTAAAGTGTGCTAGAAATCTTACACCATTCTCAGATTTTTACTATTGAAACTGATTGATTGGGACATGTGAGAAAGTATTTAGACTGCTGGGAAAGAGTCTGATGCCTGATCTTACTGTATGACCATGCATCATTTAAAATAGATATATACAGGTTACATGTAAATAGATATTTTGTACAGATATTTACGGTTTTTTATTCAGTTTTATTCTAACATGTATCAAATGAGTCCTAAGTTTGACATGCTGGACGTGGTAGAGCTTTCTGCTGCATTGTTGCCTCCTATGGCCTGGTACATGTGGGTTCACCGATGCTAATCTCATCTGACATAGCAGAGAATGAGTAAAATGTCCTTCTTTCTATCAGGAAATTCTCTTTCACTTTGCTTCAGTCACACATGGTACATGAGATATCTGGGCTGCCCACCTATGGAATATTTAAGCATTATAGTGTTAAAAATTGACTTTAGAGATTTAAATTACATTGATCCTTTTTCTCTGTTTTTAAAGAACAGACACTGAATCAAGTTGTACATTGACAATGATTTCATTCACAAGAAAATAAGCTTGCTAAAAATATTTTGTTTCAAAACTGGAAAACAATATTAAGTACTATAGAGTAAAAATTATGTGATTAAAAAATCTGTAATAAAGGAAAATTAATTTTCAGAGTTTGTAACTTAAATGTTTCAGGTGAAACATAATCTCTAGTTCAGCCCCTTGGAGTTTTAGATTATACTTTCTATCACTTGGCAAATAAACTTTCTCAACAGTTGCAGTGATAGCCTAGTTTTGTTTTAAAATGACTTGACTAGCTCCCTACAGTGCTATTAATTTATAGAACTTTATGTATTTTATAGCAGCAAACTGAAAGGAACAGAGTAGAAGGCATATAAATAGTTGAGGATTTAACTTGTCACAGACCTACAGCATTGTTAAGAAAAGTGGTTCTCTCAAGGTTCTAAACTGCTGGATAAGAAGTAATCAAAATTAAGTGCTTTTACATAGGAGCAGAAGAACAACCTCACACGTGACCAGTACTTCGGTGCACACAGCAGAGTAATTTCAGAGTGAAATTAAGAAACTGTTAGCTACACTTAAGAAACAGCAGTGGAGTTCACAATAACTAACATCTAAATAGTGATTCTCCTTTATTAAATTAATTGATTGTTTATATCTGATGCATATGCAAACTTTCCTGCAATCTTTCAGACCCCCGTGGTTTAATATAAATTCACAAATATAAAAAGCATTTCATAGAAAATTGGAAAGCAGATGAGACACTTCAGGACTCAAGATAATTTTCTGCATGTAAATTTTAAAGTGACTTCAACATAATTACCCTCTGCCGCTCCAACAGAGGGTAAAAGAAAGAAAAATATATATGGTTTTACTATATTGCAATTGTTTTTCTAAGTAGTTTGGAAATTTGTAAGTGATCATCACTGACTTGGAAAATGTTATCCTACAAAAATATAATCATCGATATAAT
>JAQHUG010000061.1:8019191-8042523 GCA_028555095.1 Dicrostonyx torquatus | reverse complement strand
TCTCTCTTTCTCTCTCTCTCTCTCTCTCTCTCTCTCTCTCTCTATATATATATATATATATATACATATATATATATATACATATGTTTGTGTGTATGTATATATCTTCCAAAATGTTTCTTTCTGCTATTCTCTATAGGCATACAAGTTAAATAGTTCTTCTCTAGTCACAATTTAATTAAAATCTAAATTAGCATTAGAGTTAGAGTATAGCTCTTTTCTTATTTAAACTCAAGCACGCTTGTTAAGGGAAAATCCTGTCAGAAGTGCCACCTAGTATGTTACAGGAGAAAAACCAAAATTAAAGGGTTGTTCTATTGACACTAGTCTCATTCTGTAAGATTTGTAGACATTCATTATATATGTATATTATACATATACATATATAATGTCATCATATTAGTGGTAATATATAGTACTAATTTTTAGAAATATGGTTTATCTAGCTTCCTGTACATCATTTCTGGCTTGAAACTGAAGCAAATAACTAGGAAACTTGTATACCTGGGTTGTGTTTAATATATGGTGGTCATTTATGTTGTGGTTTAGCAGCAGCTGTGAGAATGAGTCACAGAATATAAAAAAAAAACTAATGTGGAAGTTTATTAAGGAAGGGGGAGCCATGATGGTCATCCAAAGAAAGGAAAGCAAGGAGAGAGAGTGAGTGGACATGTGAAACTTACTTTACAAGGTTCCCTTGAGCATGCCACACAAAATGACTTAGCCAAGCAACACATGATGTAGCTATACAGTACATAACATGGCAAAATATGGCCATAGGACCCCTAGGCTGACTAAGTATCTGTCTGAGTGCCAGCAGATGCACCCTAATGGCTGACAGAGAACAGGCCAGTGTAATGCCTGGATTCTAATATTCCTACCTTTGTTTATTATTAAAAGGTGAGGAATTAAAGGGAATGTGAAGTGTGGCAGGGATGGGGTGCCAAGTTCTCAAGACTACTTCCAACTGACATGGTGCTAGGCTTCCTTAAGCCTCCCTATTCCCCAGGGAAAGGTGAGTGTACTATCTGCCCATTCCTGTAGCCCCATGATGCAGGACAATCAGACATGTTAGGGAATCACAAGTCAAAGCAGGAACTCAGTTTATTACTATGAGCATTTGCTTAAAAAGGTTAAGCAGCACCCTGTGATGTAAGGGTATCTCCAGCCAATGAGAGGCAGCCAAACCCTCCCCCTGGGTGGAGGGGCATCTACTTACTTTTTCTGTCTCATCATCACTCAAACTCGAGCCAGGCTTTTCTCTGTCATACAGGCCCTGAAGTCTAAACCCTGAACTTGAGCCAGGCTTTCTTTCTGTCCTATAGGCCTCAAGGTACAGGCCCTGAGATAATTTTGACCCAACAACCTGGGGCATTGGAGTCTTGGTAGGACCTGAGAGAAGTGAACAGCAGGACACATCCTGGAGTAGCCGGTTGTTTCACTGCTGTTCAGGCTTTATGCAACTTTGTGGTGTCTCTTGGATCTGGCCAGATGCTGTCAGAGCAGAAGATAAAGTTATATTTGGTTGTAATAGATTTGCTGCAGGGTTGAGACCACGTGGCAGATCCCCAAACCAAGGTGACTGGTCCCCCTGGAGAGCAATGTGGTCAGGTAGCAGGTGGGAGGCACAGGTGCTGTGAGTCTCCTGGACTGCTGGGGATCCGAAAGCAGCTAGTTCCAGAGACCACTTAGCAGGGAAGGTGGCTGGTCCCCGGTGGTGACAAAAGGATGGGTGGCGGGTGGGAGACACAGAGAGAGGCACGTCATATAACATAAAATTGGACATTTATAAGATGGGTTATGAAGGGGAAGGAAAAGGGGAGAAGGGAGAGAGAGAAAGAGAAAGAGAGAACGAAAAAGAGAGAGAAAGAGAGGGGGAAGCTGCCTCTTGGAGAGAGAGCATAGATGATAAGAGTGGGAAAGAGGCTGCAGGAAGGGAATGGGTGTGGCTTATCTCTTAAAGAGACAGAGCATTACACAGGTAATTAGAGAAATGCATCTGACTTGCAGGAAATGAACCCAAGTCGACTTCATGGAACTTACAAGAATTCTTTTATTTTTGGTTATGAGCCTACCTTTAATGGCTGAATCTTTAATCTCAACACCTGGCAGGAAGAAGGCATATCTCTGGGAGGTTTACAGAGCTAATACTAGGACAGTTATGGCTATTACACAGAGAAACCCTGACTCAAAAAAACGTTTTAATTAAAAAAATATAAAAATAATTCTTTGATAAGATAAGTTTTAGAGACACATTAGCATCTCCACTATTTGTTATATGTACTGAAATCCACATTGCAGAAAAGGTGTTATACCCACATAGTGGTAGTATTCTACCAGGTTAATAGCTTATCAGAATTTTATCAATTAATGTTAATACTGTGAAGTTTTGGAGTCTTAGTATAACAGTAATATATTGAGAGAGAGAGAAATAGAAATCTGGATCATGTTGTAGTTTTTAAACATCTCAAATCACTTTCTCCTTGTTTCCAGTTGGCTTTTCTATGTTTACATTAGCAATCCTTAAAGCACCTGTTCCTTCCCTATCACCACAGCATCACCTTAAGGAGACAGAGGTGGTTGATTTTTGAGGGCAGTCAATATTAAAGAATTGTATTGAAAACTGTTTTTTGAGGTTTTTTTCTGAGTCTGAGAATGTGGATGTCTTTGGAATGTTATTGTCCCTTTTCAATTAGGCCCTTTTGATAGTCTTTGCACAGTGAGCTCAGTGTCTAATGATAACAATAACTAATTGGTTTGATTTGAAGTTTTGAATATGTCATTGGGGATACATAGAGAGGAAATTGATGAATAAGGGTCTGTTTAGTAGAAACAGGAAGACACATGGAAATGTGGAGTTTCCAGTCTGGCAGAATATGATTGTGGGGTGAAGCCTCATTCTTCTGAGAAAGGAGATAAGACAGTTCATCTTGGTGTCCTCTCAAACTTAAGGGTGAAGTGTCTTGTTGGAGTTGTTTTGTATGAAGGAGGATTAGCTTGAAGTTGAAGGGTAAAGGTTTTGAGGTGGGATAAATGGATCCAATGAAGAAGGCCCTCAAGCTTAGCACTTGTTAGAGTTACAAGAATTACTTTGCAAGACATTTAGGGGGAAAGGGTGAGGGACATTGGTTTGGAAAAGAGAGAAAAACCTGATCCCTGATGATGAATGGAGATGGACAGGGGTTGGTACATGATAGAAGCAGAGACTAGTCAGTAAAGTTCTATAGGAATAGGGGTAAACAGGTGATCAAGGAGAGGTAAGTGTTCAGATGAGAGACTAGGAGTTAGAACCAGCCACCCACACATGAGTTCAAAGGGCAAGGTGAAAATGGATCATTTGGAAAAAGCTCAGAGTCTGAAAACATCCAGAGGCAAGAACTTTACCCAGTCAAGCTGAAGTTCATGTGACATTTTAACAAGAATGTTTTTTTAAGGAGTGGCTAGTTGGTCTTTCCTGAGGACTGTGGGTGGTATGGGTTATGAAAATGCTAAGGGATGTTGAGAGTTTTAGTTAGAATTTGAAAGATCAACTTCCTTAGCAATCAGGGAAATGCAAATAAAAACAACTTTGAGATACCATCTTATATCTGTCAGAATGGCTAAAATCAAAAACACCAATGATAACCTATGCTGGAGAGGATATGGAGTAAGGGGAACACTCATTCATTGCTGGTGGGAATGCAAACTTGTGCAACCACTTTGGCAATCAGTGTAGTGGTTTCTCAGGAAATTGGGAACCAACCTACCTCAGGATCCAGCAATACCACTCTTGGGAATATACCCAAGAGATGCCCAATCATACTACAAAAGCATTTGTGCCACTATGTTCATACCAGCACTATTTGTAATAGCCAGAACCTGGAAACAACCTAGGTGCCCCTCAATGGAAGAATGAATCAAGAAAGTATAGGATATATACACAGTAGAATACTATTCAGCGGTAAGAAAAAAAAAATGACATCTTGAATTTTGCATGTAAATGGATGGAAATAGAAAACACTATCCTTAGTGAGATAACCCAGACCCTAAAAGATGATTATGGCATGTACTCACTCATTAGTGGACTCTAGTCATAAACAAAGGACATTAAGCTTATAGCTCACAAGCTTAGAGAAGTTAAATAGCAAAGTGAATCCAAAGAAAAACATATATAGGTCTTCCTGGAAATTGGAAGCAAATAAGATCGCTGGGCAAAAGTAGGAAGCAGGTGGGTGGGGATAGGGGTGGGGGTAGAGGTGAGAGGGTAGGGAAAGGGGAGAGGGGGAAGGAGAAGGGAGAATGGTAGAACTGGGGAGAGCTGGGGGGAGTGGGAGGGTGGAGATGGAGGAAGGGTGGATATTGGAGAAGGCAATAAGATATCTACATTAAGGAAGTCATTTTAGGATAGGCAAGATACTTGGCTCTAGAGGGGATCCCAGGAGTCCACGAGGATGTCCCCAGCTAGGTACTTGGGCAGCAGAGGAAAAGGTGCCTGAACTAGCCTTGTCCCATAGTCACATTGATGAATGTCTTGATCATCACCATAGAAATTTCATCTGATGGATGGAGACAGAGACCCTCATTCACATCAGATCAATGGATTGAGCTCCCAAGGTCCAGTTGAAGAGCAGAAAAGGGGAGAAGATGAACAAGGAAGTCAGGACCGCGAGGGGCTGGCCCACCCACTGAGACAGTGTGTCTGATCTAATGGGAGCTCATCAAATCCAGCTGACACTGGACTGAATGTGGCTGCCAATGGGGGCAGACTGAGAACCATTGATAATGGCACTGGGACCTATTGCCTCTGCATGCATTGGCTTTTTGGGAACCTAGTCTAGTTGGATGCACACCTTCCTAGGCCAGGATGGAGAAGGGAGGGCCTTGGTCTTCCTACAGGGCAGGGTACCCTGCCCTCTCTTAAGGAAGCCTGGGGAGGGAGGAGCGGTAGCGGGGAAGCAGGAGGGGATTAGGAGAAGGGGAAGAAGTGTAAATTTTTAAAATTAAAATAAAAAAGAAAGCATATACTGCCCCCCCTCAAAAAAGAAAGAAAGAAAGAAAGAAAGAAAGAAAGAAAGAAAAAGAAAGATCTGAGAGGCGAATTCAGGACCACTGTCTGACTGAAGAGAATCTGGGATTCCAAATTAGGTAATAATTAACCAGAGAAGGTCAGAGACTGCCTTAACTCTCTTGTTAGAGGTCGAAAATGCTTCTATCCAGCCTGAAAACATTGCTATTAGGACCAGGATATATTTAACTTGTTTGACTGTGAGCATGTGAATAAAGTCAAGTTGTCAGTTAGTGCCTGGGAGAGAGACCCTTGCTTGGTGGGTAAGAAAAGGTAGGGTAAATTACCTGGAATTAGGGTCTGACATCTGACAAGTTTTACAAGAAGCAATAGCAGTTCTTAAGCAATGCAAGTCCTCAGAAGCGGTCTGGAACTAAGTCTTTACAAAATGATACAGAACCTGGCTACTATGATGAAAGAAAAGCTGGTGTAAACAGGACAGATTTTGTTGAGTGTTGGGGCTTGCAGGGATGTGGCATATGGACTCCCTGTGGTGGGTGAGGTGAGTGGGCGAGCTGCAGGTCCAGCTGCCTCATCCACTTGGTTGTTTTTCCTAGACATAATGGAGTTCTCAGTCTGATGAGACCATAAGTGAGTAATTCCTATTGTTGTGGGGAGATAGAATGCTTTTACTATGTCCATAGTATAAACTGAGTTCATTATGGATCCTCCTTTCGTTGTAAGTAGCCCATGCCCCTTTCAGATGACAGTGGAGGACAGGAGGATATGAAAAGCATATTTGGAGTCTGTGTAAATGCTTAGGGGCTGTCTTTGTGCCAATTGAAAGGCAAGGTACAACTATTAATTCAGCCTGTTGGTTAGTAGTGTGGGTGGGGATGCCACCCCAGTATATGATGCTATGGGATTCCCTCATGTGAAAAGGAGCTGCCACCCTTGTAGCAGGTATAGGTGGACAGAGGTAATGTGCCCTGCTGTATGTGTGAAGGATGGGGCAGTAGTTCTTTGGGGATTTCAATGCGAGATTGAAATGGGAAGTGGTTAGTGTTTATAAGTTAGAAGATGCAACAGATTGAGAGAGGAGAAGAAAATGGTGTGTGACCCAAAGGTTAGGTTTTTTTGTTTGTTTTGTTTTGTTTTTCTTTCTTTTTTTTTCAGGAATGAGGAGCTCAGCAGCTGCTAAAATAGGTATGTAGGGTGTCTATCTCTGGTTAGGTTTAGTTTTTTTAACAGATATACTAACGGTGCAAGGGAAGGTAAAAGCTGGTGGCCTAGGACCCCAATGGCATATCCTTCATATTCTGTTATATAGAGGAATAAAGAACAAGTTAAGTCTGGAGGATGAAGAACTAGAGCCTGGAGGAGAGTCTGTTGGAGCTTCTGAAAGGGCTTAGTAATGGGATTGAGAAGAGGTTCATGTGACAGTCCAAGGGCAGCCTTGAATAAGGGTCAAGACAAGAGATAAAAAGTGGGGATCCAGGAATGTAAGAAGCCAGCTAGTCCATGGAATGATAAAATTTCATCTTTAGTGGGAACTGTAAGAGAAGGAATTAGGTGATTTCTGTTTAAAGTTATGCCTTTATGGTTTGGGTTGATTAGTCCCAAGTAGGTGATCTGAGAAGTGGCCAATTGTACCTTGGAAGGTGATGTATTATAAACCCATCCAGACAAGAAATGTAGAAGTGCAGAGGTGTCAGTTTGGCTAATTTTTAAGGACAGACTATAAAGTAAAATATCATCCACATATTTTATGATTTTATATTTGGGGAGAGACAAAGAGAGTAAGTTATATGTCAGAGCCTGGCCAAATAGGTATGGTTTTTCTCTAAAGCCTTGGTGGAGGATAGTCCAGGTAATCTGTGTGGAGAGGTGGGTATCAGTGTCAATCCAGGTAAAAGCAAAGATATTTTGAGACCGAAAGCTTAGAGTTATAGAGGAAAAAAGTATCTTTGAAAACCAGAACTGAGAAATGAGAGGTCCCTGAAGGTATGGTGGAAAGAAGAGTATAGATATTAGGCACCATGGGGTAGAGGGGGATTACAGCAGGATTAATGAGTTTGAGGTCTTGAACTAGGCAGTGAGTTCCATTAGGTTTCTTAACCACAATCATAGGGGTATTAAAAGGAAAGGATGTAGGATAAAGTAGTTTCTTTTCCCTTGAGAAGTCAGAGATGAGAGGTTTAAGTCCCCTAAGGCTCTGGAGTTGGTACTGGATTTGGATAATATACGGTTAGGGTCCTGTAATTGCATGATGATGCGGGAATGGTATCTAGCAATCGAGGCGGTTTGGGTGTCCTACACTTAAGGGTCCACCTGGAAGGCTGGCAAAGTGAATGACATGGTACGGTAGGTAGATAGGAGGAGAAGAAGTGGAGCCAATGGTGAGTCTGGGATCAGCCAAATGGTGAGAGCGAAGGAAGATACTACATTGGTTAAAAGATCCCCTTTCATTATGGGTACAGCACAGATTAGCATAACCAAAATTGAGTGAGAGGAATACTCCTGCAAATGCAGTTAAGTTGTGGGGTCTGGTGAGGAAGTTAAGGCTGCCCCTTTACCCTGACAATAAGGAGACAAGATGGAGAAGTGGGTGCCCAGAATTCCTTCAGGACTGAGTGTGTGCCACCCATATCCAGGATGAAGAAGAAAGATTGCCCTGAGGCCATGATGTCTACCCGGGCCTCCCTGACGAAGGTGACAGTGATTGGGTTAAGAGAACCCGGGTCCCTTCAGTCATCCATGGCCGTATCTAGGAGGTCAGCTGGAGGGCAGTCCATGTTTGATGTCCCCATGACATGAGGTGCATGGAGCAGTGAACTGACTGCTGTCCCTCTTTACAGAACTTAGGATATGGCCCAGGGAACCACAGTGATTAGTGTGATCCCAGGCCTGGTGACCTCCCTGACCACATTTGAAGCAGAGACTAGTAGTCCTTGAGCTGCAGGAACAGTTGGGAAGGTCAATCACATGGCCTTGACCAGTATTTGGTATTGTTGTTTACAGGTTTTCTCATCTCCCATGGTATGCCTTAAAGGTCAGTCCTAAGACTTCTGTCTGGTGGTATAGGAGGGTCATTCTGTATTTCTGTGCTTTCATTGGTTGAATAAAGAAACTGCCTTGGCTTTTTGATAGGGCAGCCCTTAGGTGGGTAGAGTAGACATACGGATTGCTGGGGAGAAGGGAAGTGAGCAGATGCCATGCTGTTCAGGCCCAAGATGGACACTGATTAGAATCATGCTGGTAAGCCACAACCACGTGGTGATACACAGATTATTAGTTAAAGCAAGATGTGAGAGTTAGCCAAGAAAAGGCTAGAGATAATGGGCCAGGAAGTAATTTAATTAATACAATTTTCATGTGGTTATTTCAGGTATAAGCTAGCCAGTGGGTAGGAGCCGGGCAGATGGAACAAAGAGTCCACGCTCCTCTCAGGTACTGGGAACACAGCCTGCACCTCTTACTACAGACTGCGGCATTAGTGACTCTTTCTCCATACACTTTAGAATGGTCCTGATGTCATGAAAGCTCTGGGTAAAGCAATAGGTCATAAGGAGTTGTCTGCTCTCTGGATTTTCTGGAACTAGGTTAATATATTGTACAATGGCCATTTTAAGGTGTTCTAGGAACAGAGACAGATTTTCCTGTCTGTCCTGAACTACTTTCTGAATTTTCTCATAGTTTACTGGATTAAGGGTAGTCTTATGGAAACCCACCATTAGGTGGTAAACTGATCTCTAGCTAAAGGGCCACTTGAAGATCCCACTGAGGGTAATGGAATAGGACCATCTCTGCTCCTACTAGCCTCTACTAAATGAGCTGCATTTGTCTGATGAACCTCGTCTGCATGGGCTCTAGCCTGTTCCCAAACTTGCCTGAGTTTCTCAGCTGCTATCTAGGGATATTTGAGATATTTTTTAGTAAAACTCAAATGAGTTTTGAGGATTTACATATGGCATTAATTATAGAAGTTTTAGGTTTTATCAAAGAAGGGCATGGGCTTATTTTTTGTCCTTGTTGTTGACTAGGTTCTCATGAGTGAGGCAGAAAAAAATATATCTTATTCCCTTCTCCAATATCCACCCTTCCTCCATCTCCACCCTCCCACTCCCCCAAGCTCTCCTCATTTCTTCCCTTCTCCCTCTCCCTCTCTCTTTCACCCACCCCCACCCCACCCCTACCTGCAGCCCTATCCCCACTCCCATGCTTCCAACTTTTGCCCGGCAATCTTGTTGGCTTCCGATTTCCAAGAAGATCGATATATATTTTTCTTTGGGTTCACCTTGCTATTTGGCTTCTCTAGGCTTGTGAGCTATAAGCTTAATGTCCTTTGTTTATGGCTATGGTCCACTAATGAGTGAGTACATACCATACTCATCTTTTTGGGTTTGGGATATCTCACTCAGGAAGTGGGAGGGTGGAGATGGAGGAAGAGTGGTTATTGGAGAAGGGATTAATATATCTACATTAAGGGAGTCATTTTAAGATTGGCAAGAGACTTGTCTCTAGAGGGGATCCCAGGTGTCCACAGGGATGTCCCCAGCTAGGTATTTGGGCAGCAGAGGAGAGGGTCTCTGAACTAGCCTATTCCCATAGTCACATTGATGAATATCTTGATCATCACCATAGAAATTTCACCTGATGGATGGAGATAGAGTCAGAGACCCACATTCACATCAGAACAAAGGACTGAGCTCCCAAGGTGCAGTCGAAGAGCAGAAGGTGGGANTTGTGAGCTATAAGCTTAATGTCCTTTGTTTATGGCTATGGTCCACTAATGAGTGAGTATATACCATACTCATCTTTTTGGGTTTGGGATATCTCACTAAGGATAGTGTTTTCTATTTCCATCCATTTGCATGCAAAATTCAAGCTGCTCATCAAATTCAGCTGGACCAGGACTGAATGAGCATATGACCAAACCAGAATCTCTGTATGTGGCTGCCAATGGGGGCTGACTGAGAAGCCAATGAAAATGGCACTGGGACCTATCTCTTCCGCATGTATTGGCTTTTTGGGAACCTAGTCTATATGGATGCACACCTTCTTAGGCATATAGGATGGAGGGGGGAGGGCCTTGGGTTTCCCACAGGGCAGGGTACCCTGCCCCCAATTAAGGATGCAGGGGGAGGGAGGAGGCGTAGTTGGGGATTGGGAGGGCCTGGGACAAGGGGAGGAAGTGTAAATGTTTTTTTAACAATAAATAAGTTTAAAAAATGAAAGAAAGGACACAATGGCTTTTTATCAGTGCCCTGACCCTAATTTTTTTGACTGATGAGCACCCAAGTATGTGAGTCTGAGAGACATGAAGCCACAAATATCAAAAGATTAAACCTGAAGGACCCTTAGGTATGAAGTAGAAAAAAGGTCTCAGTCCTGGAAAATTTCTGGAGGTGGTTGCTGGCCAAAAGGGCTTAAAATAGCCTTGAAGGCAGTGACTGGTAGTACTCCTGTTTCTAAGAACATCAGAAGGATGCTAGATACCAACCAGTCACTCCTACTGGTCAAAGGAAGCATTTATACCAACTGAGAGGAGGGGAACTCACCAACTGTAGCTGGTACTGTGTGGAGCAGCACAGCAGATCAGTGTTTGGAAAGTTGGCTGTGGGTCAGGGTCTCCACATGCCTCAGACCAACCATGGGCAGGAAGGACCATAGGGAGAGCCTGATAGTCTCAACACCAATGCTATAGTTTAGCTGCAGCTGGAAGAATGAGTCACAGAATACAACAAACCCATGTGGAAATTTATTAAAGAAGACAGAGGGGCAAAAGGAGGAGCTGTGACCATTGTCTGGAGAAAGGAAAGTGAAGAGAGAGAAGGGGAAGGTAAAACTTGCTTAAAAAGGACGCTTTGCACTTATGTATAGAGACTTATGCAGCCACGTAATACATGATACTGCAGCACAATATATGAGATAGCCACACAGCACATGATATGGTGACATCCTTCCATAGAGCCCCTGGGTTGACTAAGTATTTGCCTGAATATTGGTGTGATGTGGGATTCCCCTCTGAATGCTGTGAATATGCTTTATTATCATTAATAATAAAAAGAAACTGCATTGGGCTTATAACAGTGCAAAATAGAACAAGGCAGGAATTCCAATCAGAGATAGAGAAAATGGAAGGGGGGCAGCATCACGGAGATGCCAAATAGCTGCCAAAAAAGACAAATGCTTGAAATAACATTACTGGTAGGTCACAGCCACATGGAGATACATTGATTAATAGAAACAGGTAAATTTAAGATGTAAAAGTTAGTTAACAAGAAGCCAAGAAGTATTGTAATTAATATAGTTTTTATGTAATTATTTCAGGTCTGGGCAGGTGGGAAATGAATGATCAACACCCATCAAGAAAATGGCACCCATATGGGGCAACTATGTCCACATAAAACTTGAACAAGCTTAAAAAGAATTCTAAACAGACAAGAACAGAGTTAAGCACAGCTTCTTGGTAGTCATATTTTTATTCTTATTGGCTCTGTTTGCTGGTGGCAAGCAGGGATGCCACAGCTACATTAAGAGATGTCTTCCCTATTCAGCACTGGCAGTGAAGGCTACATGGTTTCTTTAGGGAAGGACTTCCTGATTCATGCTAATTGCATGAACAGCTCTTGCTCTTTCAGGAGGCCAAGTATTTTAATGAGATCTTTGAGCATCATGTTACAAATTGATTAATGGTGACATAGATCTCCCTCAATCCTGGAGCTGGGGCAATGTGCATGGCTCTCAGAGACAGTGAACATGCCTCTGCCATGTTGGACTGGAAAGATTAAATAAGCAGAGCTACAGAGTTGATCCTACACACTCCTGCTTAGCATTTAAGAAAAAAACCGCTCCTGTTCAAAAAATAATTACAGTTACATATTAAAGACAGATTCAGATAAAAACAACTACCAAATGGGTCACAGTGTTAGAGAAATGTACATAGACTTGGAAGAAAGAAGAAATAGCTATAAAAACAATTAAAAGGTTTTTTAAAGAAGCAAAGTCTTTAAAGAGACAGAGTACAGACCGTCATAGATTAAAGTAGTAAAGAAAAACAAGGCATGTATATATAAAAATACATATAAAGTCTGGATTGTGTTTAATATTGTGTTTTCTTCAAACTATGAATATGCTAAGTATAGAGAGACATTTCATTGGACCAGCTGCTAAGTTAAACCAACACATATGTTTTGAAGGTACCTTGACTTTAAAATTTGGGTCTAAGAATATGTTGCTTTGGGAAAAAGGTTCTGATTTTATTTCCACAGAGGATAGGAACCTATGAATTCCTTCCAGACTAATGTGGTTTTATAGATCAAGACCACCCAAAAGGTCTCTGTGAACCACCAAAAAGTTTCACCGAACAAAAAGCAGGAAGTACTTTAGACAGAACCATGATCAAAATTCCCAAGCATTGTTTATAAATGTTCGTTTACCTTTAAAGGGGATATGCTATTGGATGAATACTTTGTATTGGTATGTATTTTGTTTATTGATACAAATTTAATTCAATTTTGTTATATGTATATTTCTGCTCTTGATTAAGGCATTGTGTTGGTGCAGCCAATCTAAACATGTAATGTGTAATTTTAAAATAAAGGTTAATAGTTAATCATCTATAATATTCAAACTTGTTATCATGTTAGATTTTCTAGATGTACAGAAATATATTTCAGTTGGATAAGTATTCTTTAAACCCTTTACATCTTTCAAAGACTAACAGAACATGGCATTTAAAATGTTTTTAAAACTTAGAACTTTTCATGACAGTGAGATATGTCTGCTTCTGGCAAAAGCAATTACTTCATAGATTGATGGACATAGAAGAAACTCATTATGGAATTTGCCTTCAATGTGACAAGACTAGCCATTTAGGGAAGAAACTGCTCTTGCATAGACTGCTTGATGATATGCTGTATAAACTGAACATGATGGACCCACAGAAAAATGACTGCTAGAATTGCTTAAAGAAGGTGAGATAGTCCTTCCAGAGTTGCTGCTCCACAAAAGAAACTGCCAGACATTCTGCAGGATATAGAATAAAGTGACTGACAAACTGCCAGTATAGGTGGAAATGTCTTTGAAATTTCCTGGAAAAGTCTTCCAGATACTATGGGCCAGTAGGTTGAAGATAGATGGCTCAATGTAACAGAAAAACTTTGGGTGACTGTCTAGGCAGCAAAATATTTCTGTCAATTCTAGAGTTTTGGAATTTGCTTACAATTCTCTTTCTATTTACTTAGGTAATACTACATCCTTCTGGAGACTTTGATGAAGGAAAAGAAAGATAGTTACAAATATAAAAGATAGATTAGATATAAAACTTTATACTCATAAAGATATGATAGATAATAGAATATTTTCTTTAGTTTGTCAAATATAAGTTGACTAAATATTGTAACTATAATTCTTGCTTAATAAATGTTTTATTGTATGCAATCTTGCTATGTTAAAGCCTTCCTTTTTATTTAGACAGAAATGGGGAGGTGATATGGGATTCTCTTCTGTATCCTATGAATATGTTTAATTACCATTGGTTAATAAAGAAGCTACTTTGAGCCTATGGGAGCTCTGAATAGGGCAAGGCAAGTATTCCAATCAGAAATTGTTAAGAAGGACATCTCCCACAATGAAAAGTAACTCCAATTAGATCAGATTAGACCAAATCAAAAATGCCCATATTTAATGAATGCAGTGCTCTTGGGTGGCCAGAAGCATGGCAAGAGAGAAAGACAGAGAGGGAGAGCACACAAAACACCAAACCATGTGCTCGTTTTTCCAGCATGAGCCTAAATAGCCTGTGGGAGTGATCCTGTCCCTCCCTGGGGAGGGGTCATTGCTTGGTGAGCTTCCCAGAAGTAGAGTCAGGGACAAGGCAACTCTCAGGGGGAAGGACAAGGGTGATGCTTCCAACTCAATATTACATTCCAGACTATTTGGATATAGGGGTGTTAGAGTGCTGGAGTCTCACTTTTGACCAAATATTCTGAAGTGCTTGGATATAGGAGCATCAACTCAAATCTGGCTACTTCCTTTGAGCATGAAGCAACATGGGAAAGGAGAGAGTTGGGAGTTGCTGCACTCATGCTCAGCAAGAGGTGAGGCTGGAGTGGCATCCAGTTTGCTGTATTCATTTAAACTCTGCCTGAACATTAGTTCTAGCCTCCATTGGCTAATTCTCACATCTTATTTCAACCCATTTTAATAGCCTGTAAGTCATTATGAGGTGGTGGACTTACCGGGAAATTACAACATGTCTGACCCTGGCGGCTTCATGGTGGCTCTCTCACTTCCTTTTCTCTCACCACCTTCCCTTCTGTCTAGTCCTCCCACCTAAGGGCTGTGTTCTATCTTACAGGCCAGGCAGAGTCTTTATTTAACCAATGAAAGCAAAAAAAATACAGAAGATCCCTCCTAAATCATTTCCCCTTTTTCTGTTTAAACAAAAAAGAAAGGCTTTCATTTTAACACAATAAAATTATATATAATAAATGAGTTATCAAGAATTACAGTTACAATATTTAGATCTATTTTATCTTTTATCATAACTAAGAAAAACTATAACTATAACTATCCATTCTTCACCTCCATCAAAGACTCCAGAAGGATATATTACCTAAGTAAACAAGAAATACACAACTTCCAAAATTCTAGAAATGACAGAGACATCTCGCTGCCTGAACAGTCACCCAAAGTTCTTTTGTATCATTGGGGCATCCATCTTCAACCTATAACACCCAGTATTTCCAGGCGGTCTCCCATCCAAGTACTAACCAGGCCTGACCCTGCTTAGCTTCAGAGATTAGACAAGAACGGGAGTGTTCAGGGTGGTATGATAGAGCATTAGACTCTTAATCTCAGGGTCATGGGTTCAAGCCCCACATTGAGTGCCAACTGTTGTAAATGGTGGTGGCTGTGTTCCTGGCACCTGAGAGGGAGCGCTGGTCCTTGTAATAGATGGGCGGTTGTGTCCCGCCGCCGAGAAATGGGGCTGTTTTGTTCCCTGTGCCTGGCTCCCGACCGTGGCCGCTAGTTTATGCCCGAAATAACCAATGTTATGCTTGGCCCATTATCACTAGCCTTTTCTTGGCTATCTCTCACATCTAAAACTAACTCATTCCTAATAATCTGTGTGTCACCACGAGGTGGTGACTTACTGGAAAAGTCTAACCTGCATCCATCTCTGGTGGGAGCATCATGGCATCTCCCACACTTCCTTTCTTCCCAGGACTTCCATTCTGTCTACTCTGCTCACCTAAGGGCTGACTTATCTTACAGGCCAGGCAGAGTCTTTATTTAACCAATGAAAGCAACAGAAATAAAGAAGGACCCTCCTACAGCCATTCCTAATAGCAACCTTTGAAATCTCCAAAATGATGATTGGGTCATACAATGACAATTCCATTTGGATCATGGTAACATCACTGAGCTGTGGAACATCACCCAAAGATCAGCTTTGGGCTGCAAACTAGTTAGGACAATTCTGAGGCGGTTAGCTAACGTGATTCAGCTTATAGACTACTCCAGCACTTCAGATAAGCTCTATACTTTCCCATCAGACAGAGACTAATCAGAAAACAATACATCTAACTCTTTCAGGATTCGACCATCATCTCAACTTTCTCAGGGTTCCCTAAAGATGTCATTTCCCCCCCCAACCAATTATATGGCTTTTTATATATTGATACAAATTTAATGTTGTTTTCCTTATACTATATATATGTTTCTACTCTTATTTAAGGCTTTTCACCTATGCAACTCATTTAAAAATGTAATGTAAATTATGAGTCCTTGAAAGCTATTATTATTAACTATTTAGGATAATTAAGAAATTCAAGTTGGTTGTCATCTATATTAGTTAAACTGGTAGTTGTGTTAGCTATGTTTTCAAGGTCAAACAGAGACATATTTTATATGCATTGGTGGTATTTAAACACTTCAGAGATCTTTAAAATCTCCGAATTTAAGATGTTTTAGAAACATGACTTTTCATGACTGTGAGACATCTGCTCTTGGCAGCACCAACTTACTTAAAAAAAAAAAGATGATGGACATTGAAGAACATCTTTATGAATTCTGCTTTCAATGTGGTAAAGCTATAAATTTGAGCAAGAAACTGTCATTCCCTTGCTTACTGAAAATATGCTGTCTAAACTGAACAAGCAGGACATAAAAGAAGGCTACTGTCAGATTTTGCCAAGACAAGGTAAAATTCCTGCTTCACAAAGTTTCTCAGATATTCTAGGCCTGTAGGCTGAAGATGGATAACCCAACATTGCAGAGGGGTTTGTGGGCTGAAAATGAATACCCTAATGTTGCATAGGAACATTGGGTGACTGTCAAGTAGCCAGCTGTTTCTGTCATTTCTATAGTATTGGAAGTTGCTAGCTCTGCACTTCCTGTTTATTAAGGTAATATATCCTTCTAGGATCTCTGATATGGTTGAAGACTAAATACGTATAGTTAGCTTTCTTTAGTTATAATAGTAGTAAATTAGGTATAAAACTCTGTACTCACCAGGGTAGTTTTGCTAATAAATTTGTTTCTCTGCATTTGCCAAATTCAAATCAACTAGACATTGTAAATGTAATTTTTACCTGATAATTATTTTCATTGTACATAGTTTTACTCTTTTAAGTTTAAAAATCTTCTATTTTTATTTAGACAATACCTGATAATTATTCTTAGTGTATATAATTTTACTGAAGTTAAAATAATTCCTTGTTATTTAGGCAAAAGTGGGGAAATGTTGTGGGATATTTTTATCAATATCTGACATTCCCAAACTGGCAATAAAGTTAAACCTTGAATCAGAGAGTAGAATGAATGACTAGCTGACTTGAATTAGCCATAGACAACCCAGAAATTTGATTAGAGAAGATATAAAGCAGGAAAGGGTGTGACTGTACCTTAGAGCAGTTGCTTTTGGTTTTTATGAATAGAAAGAGATGGATTGCTTGCTATGTTTCCAGCCAAAAATCAATTGTTTTTTGGTTTCTCTGATCTAGCAGGTTTTCACACTCGCATCTGACTTTGAAGTCTTTGTTTGTAAATAGAACAACAGAGACTTGATTTAAACCTACATATTGTGGCCACAGCAGAGCTGAGGCTGTGGGACTGGAATACCCTCCAGACTTAGGCCTAAATAGTCTGCTGGCTTCTGACTTGGGAGTGGATATGGGGCCACAGACAGTAACTAAAATATCAGTAGAATTATTTGCAGCTGTTAAAATGACAGAAAAACTACTACATGTGGTAACTTTTTCATATTTTGTGGAGGTCAGGAATGAAAATGTGAATGAGTTAGATTATTGACATCTGTTATTCATCAGGCCCTTGAAAGTTATCTGGGCTTCTTCATTGCTTGAAGAATTGAAAGAAAATGATACCACTTCAGAACTCCCTCTAGTTATTTGCAGGAGTCAATTTATTATGGATAAAGCAAAGAGAATTTCAGATTTAGAGGTAGCTCTTGGCCTAAGCTAACTTTATCACCTGATGGCATTACATTTTTTCCAAAATTGCCCCCATCCTAGGTATTAAAACTTGTGCCTGAATTTATCATGGACAAGTAAAAAGAAATAATGAAAATCTTCTCGTAGGTTAGAATCTTCTATGACACAGTCATGGGAGAAACATCTTTTCACTTATGTTATAATCTCTTTGTTAACAGCATGTCACAAGTGTCACATGTGAGTACCTACCTGCTTACTATAAAAAGACTTAAACACAAGGAGTCAAAACAAAAAACAACAAACAGCAAACAAACAAATAATACACAAGGAGTCAAACAGACTCTATGTAGTACATCAACTAAATGGAACCGATGTATATGTAATTTTATAAATATCATACAACACATCATTTATAAAATTAAGCAAATCCATATGTATCTACATATGGTTTTAACTAATTAGACATTTAAGAATAGGGCATAATATTCTAAAGCACACTACTTCTTGCATCAGATTTTAAAGTTTTCACTAGGTTTTACTTTATTTATTGATGCTACTATACTAATACATATGAATTCAAGAGGCTATGAATTTATTCTTGTTTGCATTCTGATAATTACACTTTGGGGACAATTTAATCTCATTGCTTTCTAATTCAATGTTTTTGGCTTTAATAACAGACATATTGCTTTTCATTATTGTTATTTCTACTCCAGACACTAGCCGCAAGATACTCAACACCATTAGGTCATATAAAATATGAAAGATATAAAAACTAAAAAGATTTTTCAAGTAATTCTGAGATTTATTCTGATTTTTGTCAAATATTATTTAGATTTAAGAAAGAATAAACCAGAGAGCATCAATAGTTAAAAACTAATGTTGTCAAAGCAGAGTTCATTATTTAATATCTTAAAAAGCAATCTTACTCTTTAGCTTGTTCCTTCAGTATATTATATTATTTTACTTTTGCAATAGATATTTATTATTTAGGTAAAGTAAGTTTATTTTTAAATTAGTATCATTTGATTTCAGACAACTGAAATTATCTTGATTTTCACAAATACCGTGGGATATAGAGATAACACTAGCTATCTCAAGTACCCCTAGAATGATAATGTAGCACAAAAAAAATTGAAAAAGTGAAAGCTCAAAGACATTGACATTATTCCTTTCTTGGTTTCTTTCTGAACAAAAGTATTTTTGCTGACAATCTACTATCCTGTTTTACATAGCAGAATATGAATTTTAAGAAATGACATGAAGTTTTAAAATAAAGCATATATCAGAATATTAATTTATGCAGAAAAATTTCTAATATCCAATGAAAGTATGAACAGTGTAGCTCATTCATTAAAGTATCAGTATTAAATATTATAGACAATGGTAATCTTTTCTTGAAAATTATACAGTACATCAACTTCTTAGATAATACACATTAATAAATGGTTGTTTATAAAGTAATTTAAGAATTCTATATATTGAACTTGTTGGGTTTTTGTAATATCCCCCCAAAATTACCTAGTTAATGAAAATAATACTTTTCAACTTGTTTAAGTAGCAACATTTCCTTAAGTAAAATTGTGTACAGGTTTAGTATCATCCTTCTGATATGTTTAGAATTACTAGTTCTGATTTTATTCACAATTGGCAATTTTGGGTTTTTCTATATCTTCTATGAGTTTTTGTTTAATTGTTAATATTCTCAGAGTAACTTTTTTAACTTTCAAAAATTAAAATTGATTCATATATTTTGTACATATAATATGAAGGATAAATTAATAGCATTGTATTTATTAAATAGAATATTATTTAACAATCAAAAATTATCTTTGATAAGAAAGAATAATGAGCATGCATAATTCTTAGAAATCATATTGTTTATCAACTTTTCTTTGAAGAAGTATGTGAAATTTATAAACAAAGTTAACCAATGTGTTTACCATTCTGATAAATGTTAGGGGTGGGCAAGTGATTGTCTTCATTTGAGTACCAAAACTACATACATGAGAGTTGGTGGGTATATCTATCTGTATACTCAAGGAGGAGAATATATGCATGTATGTATATATGTGAAAATCATACATATATATGGATCTATTAAAATGGGATTTATAGGCTGTGTTTCAGTCATTAGTCAAAAAATGATTGTCTAATGACAGAAGTTCCAAGAATCCAGAGGGAAGATTTTTAATCCCCAATGATGGATGTCTCATTTTGTCTTTTATATGGAGCAAAATCCCAAAGATGTAGGCTCTAATGCCAGTGAAGGAATGAACAGCCAGAGCAAAGACAAGAGGTAAAGAAACCAAGTTTATTCTTCCATATTCTTTATAGCCTGCTGACAGAAGCTGTGGTCCATATTAAAGCTTGGTCTTGGCACCTCAAAAGTTCTTTCTGCTAGACAGTGGTGGTTCTTGCCTTTAATTCCAGTACTTGGGAGGAAGAATCAGGTGGATATCTGTGAGTTCATGGCCAAGCTGGTATACAAGACACCTCTCTTCAGGACAGCCAGGGTGGTTACACAGAGAAATCATGTTTCAAAATACCAAACCTAAACTACCAAACAAAACAAAAACAAAAAAGATCAGACAAACAAACAAACAAAAACAAAGTAGGCTTTTCCACTTCAAAAAACTTAATTTGAAAATTTCCTCACAGGTGCACCCAGAAGCTTTGGTTTTAGTTCATTCCAGATGTCGTCAAATTGACAATTAAGTATAACCATCACAGTGGGAAAGAAATCCAGAATTTCGTCATGTAATTCATCATTTACGTGTAGGAAATTATTAAAGGACCAAAGTTCTCAGCAATTTAAAGACGTTTACTTTACAATTTGATACAAAGCAACAAGCACCATAAGGATATTAAAAACTGCAAGGTAATATTCATTAAGAAAAATGACAATTGAAAATAATCAAAATCAGTAATATAATTAATAGATAACTTAAAATATTAATTAGGACTCACTCACAAAAGAACTCACTGACATTAAGATATTTGTTTTGAGGAGGTGTGCAAATGAATTTTATAAATATATCAAAATGTGCAATGCAGGCAAAACAAAAATTTGCTAGCTACCCTTAGGGTGGAAAATTCCAATTAAAATCTATAAGACCAAGACAAGCCAGGGCAGAAAAATTAGACAGACATAGAAATGATATGTGAATGACATAGATAAAATGATGTCATAAAGATATACATGGTAGATAGATAGATAGATAGATAGATAGATAGATAGATAGATAGATAGATAGATAGATAGATAGAGAGACAGATAGTTGGGTAGGTGTGTAGATATGAACAATATTATTCATTTACATTACTTATAGTTTTATTGTTTTATTTTGTTTTCTATATATGTTTTAAAAAGACATTTTCATGCATGTATATATAATTAAAGATATAAACAACTTTTAAAAGTTGCAATATTTTGTTGAGCAACAATATATCAACTTGAGAGTAGAGACTGATATTCATAGATAAGGATGATACTGAAACAATATTTTATGGCCTTTTGAGATGAAATTTAGAAAAAAGAATTGACAACAGAGGCCTCAAATTTGACAAAAATGTACAAAACTGCACCTTAGACATTGTCTTACAAGTCACTATGGTTGCAATGGTGAATTGAAAAGGCTTGGGGATAGAAAAACATGGAAAAGAGTTTGAGAAGTTTCCGATCATTTGATAAAGGATAAGTCTTTTATTCAGTCAATTATTAGCTTTATAATGTTGATAACAATGTGGTATCTGGATAAATTGAGCAATGCCAGATATCTAAAATGCTGAGTTTGAAATTTAAGCACAACTGACTGTTCCCGAATGAGGTGGTTTGAAAGAAATTGGCCTCAAAGGGAGTGGCACTATTAGGATGTGTGGTTTTATTGAAGTAAGTATGCCCTTGTTGGAGGAAGTGTGTCACTGTGAAAGTGGACTTGAGGTCTCTCACATGCTGAAGTTTCACTCAGTGTGATTCTCAAACCACTTCCTGTTGCCTGCAAGAGGGACAACTCTCCGCTAAGTCTCCAGCACTATCACCATTCTGCCTGAATGCTGCCATGTCCCACCAGATGAAAATGAACTGAACCTCTGAACTTTAAGCAAACCATCCCAATTAAATGCTTTCATTTTATAGGAGTTGCTGTGGTCACACTGTCTCTTCACAACAATAGAAACACTAGGTAAAACACTGCTCATTATCTCATATATTGGAGTTATAAGGTCATGTTGAAATTCCAGTCTTGAATGACAGTAATGTTACTCACACACTAATTGACAAAGTACAAATACATGATAGGAATTATTTTTTCTTGCTAATGCTTATGTCCGTTTGGCACGAACTGCGAGGCACTAATTGCTGCTTGACAAAGTCCCAGTCTTTTGACACTGTGATCACAGCTCCTCAGCGCCCTCTTACTTTCATTTTAGTGTTTCTCACTATGTCTTATGGGAGTCTCCTCATGCCTCTCCTTTGGAAATTTCTAGGGGTGTTGCTGAAGGATGAAAATGTATGCCTCTTTAAACAAAACAATTCTTTGAATAAAAATCTGCCATTGTGTTACCATATAACATGATGACTCTCCACACAGGAATCCCTGTTGTATCCCCACCCTCCCCATTACAGTGAGAACAGAAAAGTTAAAGATATACTAATTGGACACACCTGACCATAACCATAAAAATTATAGAATCAAGAGAAAAAAGTGGACCCTGATCCAGAGCCTGAGTCCATGAAAAGTAGGAGTTTGGTCAATAAATATAGAATAATCAGAAAGAATGTTATGGTAGTCTGAAAAATGAGTAAAATATCAAGACCTTCCATTTCAGAAGAAAATGGGGAAAACAGACCCTTAAGTTAGACTGACACCAAAGAACACAATTCAGAAAGTGCTCAGTGCTTACTATACCACATGGTGCAAATGCTGCATCTTGCTCCTCCAGCAATGAAAAATGCTCTTAAATTGTAGAGGGGGTGTTGAGACCTCCAAGAAACTCCTTTTCCCAAGGTCAGGAATTTAGCCAAAAGTCTCTATTCTCTCAGGGGATTGAAGCAATTCAATGCTTGCTACAGAGGGAGTCATTCTCCTTATCTCTGTCAAAAGGAAGTTGTGGCCATGCATTAACACATGATTGTGGTTCCTAAGAACTTGTTAAGTACAATGCTAGCTTTGTCAACCCCTGCTCACAAGACCCAATTAACTCACAAGCCCCTCTCTAATCATTTGTGCAATTATAGAGTGTAACATGAGGGCCTGCTTGTTGGCGTTTCTGTCCTGCCTGGTGCCCACAGTCACTAGGTACCAAAGAATCACACAGAAGGTCTACATAAGCTATAAAACTGATTGGGCCATTAGCTCAGGTTTCTTATTAACTCTTATAACTTATATTAACCCATTATTCTTATCAATTTTAGCCACATGGCTCAGTATCTTTTTCAGCGGGGCAGATCACATCCTGCTTCTTTGGTGTCTGGAAGGACTGAGGAGGAATGGGCTTCCTCTTTCCCATAATTCTCCTGTTCTCATTGACCTGCCTCTATTTTCTGTCTGGTTGTCCCGCCTATACTTCCTTCCTGGCTACTGGCCAATCAGCGCTTATTTAAAACATAGTTGACAGAGTATAGAATTGTCGCACACCAATAGAGTACAAAAGGATTATATAGCTTTTCTTCATTAAAGTCATTGCCATCTGAATTACCCTCAGATGCTCTCAGTCTCCTCTTTCTCTTTGCTACTTCACACCTCCTTCTTGGAATCTGAATCCTGCTGGGGCTGTACTCCACCATCCATCTAATACTAAATAACAATGATAATGTAATATATATCTGTGGGGAGCCGCGCCCGCTATTCGCCATTACAAGATGGCGCCCATATCCTGTGTTCCC
>JAQHUG010000061.1:7981197-7993254 GCA_028555095.1 Dicrostonyx torquatus | reverse complement strand
AGAATTGAGACATGTTGCCTTCCATGTGGGAAAGCCGATTCCCAAAGAGTTACCTTTTGTTTTAATGGCCAGGAGTTCACCAGTTAGGTCAGAGTTACGTTGTTTCAGGGCCTGAATTTCTGCATCAAGGAGTCTGATCATGTCATACAACTTGAAAAACAAGGCATAAACTATGATTAAGCCAATAGATGCCCAAAGAAGGCCAGATGGGAACCAGCCATATATGTCAGAAAGAAATTCATTGAGGGCGTAAGGCCTAAAATAATTTTGATTAAAAAATGAGAAATTTTGGAAATAAAGGCTTGTGAATGACATCTTACCACCATTCAGATGTACAAGGCTTCCGCCGGTTAATTGCTTGTCTGGTATGACCTTGAGCAATGAGAAGTCACAGTCTGTGGTGGCGGGACAATACCTATACTCAGACTCTGGAAACAGACCCCTGCAAAACTCCAGAAATGTCTTGGCAAGGGCCTGGATTGATGGTGGAGCATCACTCACAGTGTACGCAACGGGTCTGGCTCCAGTACAAACACCCGCACGGGGCGGCAACCAGGAGGCTTGGGGCCAAAGTTCCCAGACCCTGCACTGGGTGAACAGGCCCGGAGGCTGGAGGGTCCCCGGAGTGCGAGCCGCAGGGCGGAGGGTGGGGGCGTGAGGGTGGAACAGTAGGAGGGCTGCTGCGGTGAGCCTTGAAACCTAGGGCGCAGGCCTGGGTGAAGCCCGCACAGGTGCAGATAAACTGCGTGCAGTTGAGTAAAGCTGAAAGCCGGAGCTGGGCGGGGCAGGCCGCAGAAACCAGCTCTGAATTTCAGAAAGTCGCAAACACAACGAAAAAACGCATGAAAAGTGGAATGGGGCGGGGGAAAAAACTGCCGCTCGGTTTGGCCTGAGATCACGGGGCTTTAGCGGACAGGCACGGTGGGCCAGACGAAAAACGCAGATCCCTGCCTTAGGCTCCGCAGTGGGATGGGTTACAACTGCACTGTGGAGTGGAATGGAGCAAAACGGAGCGGAAGGGAGGCAGGCTCGGGGAGAAACAGGGCCTCACCCTGGGGAGAAATACAGCCCCACCGGCTGGGGGGGTCTTAAAAGGCCCCACGTTGGTGGGTGCCAAGTGTGGCAGTTTTATTTAAGACACACAAGTTTAATAAAGGCCAAAATACATACAGATTACTATACCAGAGAGAGCCCCTCCGAAGAAGCAGGCAGGTCAGTGATCCGCGCAGAGAGAGCTTTCCACGTGGGCCTACCATTTTATACCTCTCTTGGGATCTGGTGGTCCAGCCCCATTAATTAATTAAGGGGCGGAATAATTAGCTAATGGCGGGGCGTGGTTATAAGCCGAAATGGTCAAGACCACACCCTTTCACTACACTAATAAATATCTACTGTAAGTAACAAAACAACACATTATAATAAGGCATTGACCTAATCCCACAATCTTGTTTTCAGAAGAGATAAAGAGATTTCTTTCTAAAATCACTGACTAAATAAGATTTGAATAATTAAAAGTTTCAAAAACCTACAGCTCTTAAAAAAGTAAAAGTTCCAGGTATAAAATTACATAATAATATACGCATATGCCTCTTTAAGCACAATCCTGGTTCCTGACTCTTTGCTTGATAACGGTATTCCAAGGCACACAGTCTGAGTAAAGGAATGAGCACAGATGAGAGAGTCTGAGTTTAGTTTGAGGTCATTTCATTAACCCCAGGAAAACAAAAATGAGCCAATAAAGCTCTTATTTGTAAAATACATTTAAAATAATAAATACTAATAAAAATGTATAATTAATGTAACTTTTGACATAAGAATAGTTTCTATTACATTTGACTTCAGTAACAATATCAATCATTGAAATTGATCTAGAGATTGTCACCTGTTTGATTTTACATTACTCAGAATAAGCAGAATATGTAATTATTTTATATTTTCTTTTTACAAATTCAGATTAACTATCCATTCCTCTGAATCAGTTAGTACACACACATATGTACCTACATAAAATACTACAATAAGTACATAATAAAATGCAATAAATGGCTAATTGAAGGACCCAAAACTTATCCTCTGAAAGTACAAGTTAACTATTAAACTCTACAAATTAATATTGAATGCATTTCCTTGACACATTTTCAGATATGTATTTTTGTCAGATGTTTTGATGATTAATTTTGTTTGTCTTATTTCTAGGTTGCCAGTTATTGCTATTCAGTTATTTAGCCAGAATCTCCTCTTTATTGTGGTAGATGTGCTTTCTAGATTTGACAATCATTTGTAATATCTTCACTTTAGGTAAAAAATTTTTACTATCAGAAATGATGATTCGAAGACCTCAGGAGACAACTTCAGGCTGTAGGAGCATAGCTGAGATTTTAAAAGACTAAGGAATTCTCCTGAGTATTTTAACACTACTCCATTACCTAAGACTCTGGCTCAGTGTTTCTCATACCCACATTATGGTTTACAGCAGTAGTGAAGTTAGCTCTAAAGGAGCAACAAAAATAATTTAATAGTTGGGAGTCACAACAACATAAGGAACTGTATTAGAGGGTCACAGTATTAGGCAGGTTTGACATCCTAACAGGAATTTATTGAAATTTTAAATTTTGACTGATTTTCTCCTACCATATCTAAAAACTGTCTTCCTGTCTTCCTTTACAAGTTTTTTTCCTCTCATCAATATTCAGGTGATAACTTTTTCTACATTATTATCCATTTGATTTTTGTGTGTATATTTATTTATACATGCACAGCTATAAATAAATGTAATAAGCAAAATATATAAACATCGTCTATATATTACAGACAATAATAAACATTGTATTGCTATTGTAACAATAAAGTTTAAAAATACTTTATTTTTATAAAATTATAAACCTTATTGAAGTGATAATTTGGGAAAGCAGAGCAATCCCTGATTGCTGTGGACTCTCAACATGGCCAAGACAATGTGGATGGCCCTAGCATAGGTCACACGGTGATGTTTGAGGGAAATGGCAAAACCTGCTCTTCTGATTTCTGTGTTGACTTTGATAATTTGGGCAGAAAAGTTCACCACAGCATCCTCTTTACCTGTTATTTACCTGCAGACTTTTTCCCTACAGAGACTACTCCCACAAGTTAAGCTAAACATGTGTCCTTAGTCCAACTGTGTACCACAAGCCCTGCCCCCTTGTTTATCTGTGTATTGGAACTCTCCCTCCTTATCCACATTTATATAATATAATAACTGCATTTTTGCATTCAAGCTTCTATGGATGAGGTTTCTACATCAGAAATCCCATACCACCCAAGCCCAGCTTTTCTATATGTCTGTATGTTTGTCCTTTCTTTATTTCCTCTCCTCCCCTAGTCAGTCTGCTTGTGTGTTCCTGGTTGCCCTCAGCTTGTTTGTTTCCTGGCCACCCAGACTCCTGAAAAAAACCACACAGGAACTGTATTAATTAAATAACTGCTTGGCCAATCACTTAAGCATATTGCTAGCTAGTTCTTACATCTAGAATCAACCTTTCTCCATTATTTTACATTTTACCTTGAGACTCGTGTCTTACAAGCAAGGTTAAGGCACATCTGTCTCTGGCAGCAGCTACATGGCTTCTCTCTGACTCTGCTTTCCTTCTTCTAGCATTCAGCCTCTCATTCCACCCCTAGTTCTGTTCTGCCCTGCCATAGGCTCAAAGCAGTTCTTTTTTAATTAACCAATATAAACAACACATAGACAGAAGGACCTCCCATACAAGAGCACTTTAAAGACCTATGGAATATAATATTTTAAATGTCTTAAGAACTTAAACTTTTCTTGAGAGTGAGGTATGTCTGCTTTGGGAAGCAAAAATTACTTCACAGAGGTTGATGGACATTGAAGAAATTTGTTATGGAATTTGCCTTAATTGTGACAAATTTAGCCATTTGGGCAAGGAACTACTCTCACCTTGACTGCTTTACGGTATGCTGTATTACCTGGACATTCAGGATCCATAGAAAAAGGACTTCTGAACTTGTCAAAAGAAGATGGGACAGTACTACAGTGTCCCTGCTCCATCTCAGAAACTGTCAAACATTCTACAGGACATAGATGAAAGGGACTGACAAACCTCCATATACGCAGAACAGATTTTCAAATTTCCCGTTCCATGGAAAAGTTTGCCAGAAACTATGGGCCTGCAGGCTGAAGATGTCCCAATATTAAAGAAGAACTTTGAGTGACTGTCTAGGCAGTGAGATGTTTCTGTCAATACTAGAGTTTTGGAAGTTGCTTATAAGGTATTTTCTGTGTTACTTAGGTAATATGGTATCCTTCTGGAGTCTTTGAAGAGTTGGAAACAGATAGTTGTAGTTTTCCCTAGATACAATAAAGGATAAATTAGATACAAAACTTTAGACTCACAAAGATAGAATAAATGATAGAGTGTTTTTCTTAATTTGTCAGATGTAAATGGGCTAAATATTATAACTATAATTCTTGTTTATAGTTGTTTTATATATGTAATTTTACTGTGATTAATTTAAAACCTTCCTTTTGATTTAGTCAGAAAAAGGGAGATGATGTGGGATATTCTTCCATATATGTGTTGCTTTTATTGATTAATGAATAAAGCTGCTTTGACCTACAGCAGGGCAGAATATAACCTGTCTGGAAGAGATAAAGAGATTAGACAGAGTCAAAGAGGGAGACACCTTATAGCTGCTGAAGGAGACAGACCATGGTCCCTTACCAATAAGCATCAGCCTTGTGCCAATACAAAGTGTTGTAATTAATATAGTTTCTCTGTGATTATTTGGGTCTTGGCAGTCAGGAAACAAAAAAGCAGTCTTGTTTACAAACCATATTCTACTACCCAACATAAATTCTTTTTTCCAAACACTTTAAAAGTATTATGCCATATCAAATATATCTGAGAATGGTGCAAATACACCTTTGGGTATACAAACTGAAACTGATGCATCTTCAAGTTAAAGCAATGCAAAAATATACCAATTTATGTCACATCAGTAAGATAAGTGACAGTACTCCCTACATAAAATGTTGTCTGCTGACTGGTACTATGTAAGAAACACTTGATAATTATCTATAAAAACATAAGGACCTTGTACCCTGATTAAAAAAAATCACCTTCACTCAGCATATGAGATTTTATTTATTTCATTGTTTGCTTTCTTAAGACTTTCTCAATAAAGATATAATCTATATTAATTGTGGATTAATGAGATTCAGCAACATGGACCAGCACTGCTACATAGCAAAAAAATATATGAACTAGATTAAGAAATTTTTATATGAACCTGAGTATGCATTTAACAAGGCAGTAAAGTAATAGTTATGTGATGTTTCCATATGCATAGCTAATGATCTAGGTAGCTAAAATTAGTCTGCATTAATAAGCATAATAATACAATAAAAGAAAATAAATGAGGAAACTATTATCATAAAAGGCAAGAAGTTCTTTATAAATGGGTGTATTTTGTCTATAATCAAGAAAAAATGTTAATGAGATAACATAGAAGTTCCCAAAATAGTCTATTAGTTGAGTTCTATTATTTAAATAATTGTATAAATCATAATTAAATTAGCTCTTTAATTGTGTGCTTCATAACAACTCTACAAGCATATGTGTTTTAGCTCCCATTACACAAAATGTAAAGAACTTATCTATATGTAATAGCTAATAAGAAAAGTTGTGGTTAGTTGAGTGAAAAAGTTATAAAAATGTACTTTAGTAGCAAAAATATTTGAACCCAATAGAAGAATGTATATATGTTTGTGTACATATATGATATGAATGCACATACGCTCATATATATATTATATATGTGTATATAATATATATATGCTGTCACATCAATCAAAGTTGAAGAGTCAAAATAAAGGGCATTTGAAATATTACATATGTAATCCATAATTATAGAAATGTAAAGTATTACAAAGTGGTTACAGAAAAGATTGAAAATATTGTCTTTAGGATATATGGAAGAAAACAGCTAGTTAAGCACTCACAGATTATGCAAAACTGGAAGGAATTAAAGAACAGGAGAAAAATTAGAATGGTGAGTAGTTAAACCAATGACGTTGCTTATAATGTAATAAAATCTGAACACCACTGAAAAGAAAAAAATTAGTCAAAAACAGAGCATGGGAAAAGTGCTGAAAGCTAACAGAAATTAGAGGTTCTCAACCTTTCTAATACTACAAACCTTTAGTATAGTTCTCATGTTGTGTTGATCTCTACCATAAATTATTTTGCTTCTATTTCATAACTGTAATTTCACTACTGTTATGAGTCATAATGCAAATATCTGATATTCAAGATATCTGATATCTGACCCCCAAAGAGGGCACAACCCATGAGTTGAAAAGCACTTGTCTTGAACATTTGGATTTAGCTGAGCACTCAATGAAAGGCTGGGGTGTCCCTTATGAAACAAGAGCAACAGGACACATGGATGAGTGGAATATCAGGTAGAAGTATTTATGTTCATGCCTAAAAGCCCCTTTCTCAACAAAGCTACTGAAAGCAGTGATCAGTGCCATGTGATAGTTTACTCCCAGTCTGTATAGATTTAAGTGCACATCTTGTAGTGAATATTGAGATAGACACCAATTAGAGTGACAGATGTTGAATTGTTATCAGACATTATCAAAGTTGTATGATGAGTTGTATTCTCTAGTAGTTTCATATATTACTAAAATTAAGATTGTTAAAAACAATATACCTGTTAGAGTAAGTTTTATAATTTTTAGAATCATTAAAATTTCACCAAGCCTACTCTTAACATAAATATTATAGTCATATTTTCAGGCAGTTCTGACGATTTCCATTTTTAGTGATCTTTTCACACAGTGAAAATGGCTTTGACTTTGCAAGGACTAAACAAAATAATGGCACTTAAGTGATTGTGAAAAAAGAGAGTTCAAATGAGTTTAGGCCAATTTACTTAAAAGTGTGAATTCATATTCTTACAATTAATGATGATAATATACTGAAATAATATGGCATTTTTATTTGGGAGAATATAATAATTAAGAAGATAATCAAATTTCAAAATAATAATACAGTACCAGAAAAATCTCCGTAAATAAACAGAATATACCAGAATGTAAAGTTGCATGAAGATTCCTTTATTGAAAAACAAAACATAAAAATTAACATTTTTATTTGAACAAGCAGTGTACATGGTACAATATTAAAATTGAAAGTTTATTTGGATATAAAGATTAGACTTGTGATTATTTGTATGAAATGCTGAAACAAAGTTATTATCCATATTAGTATTGTTTTATATAATTATTAAAAACAAATATTCAATGAAGAAAATAGTGTAGTGTTTAGATGATCACAATTTGAAACAATTATATAAACAAAGTGCCAAAAAGTCATATTTTTGGTGTGATTATTTTAATCATCCAATAGTTAATATAGAAATGTTAAGAAATATTTTAACAGACAAAAATCATAGAGGAAAACCAATTATGAGAATTTCAAACTCTACAAACTTTAGGAAGTACAGATTGTTTATATTTCAAAATTCAACAATAGTTACTAAAAAGTAGATTATATATTCAATGTGTACTTTCAAAGTTTATTATGGAACATCTAATAAAGCAGGTAAAATATTCTGTATATTGACATTCCATAATAAAAATCTACTCAGAGAAAATATATGGAATCAGAATCTACTTAGGTCATTAAACAATAATAAAAACTAAATTATATCTTGCAATATAAATTATTAAAATTCTTAGTGATGGGATGATACCATGCCATCTCTTAATTCATTTTGAATAAACTTAAAAATGGATAGCCTAAACTTGCTGAAATTGCTTTAAAATCTCTTCTGGGAACAGGGCTTCCAGGAATACAATCTTAGTGAAACTGATATTTGTACTCTGAATACCATTATGAAGAAATGTATTTTTAAAAAGATGAGTTATGTATTATTCCATCTGAGTGGCATTGCTCTCTAGCTAACCGACAGTAGAGAAAAAAACAAGCAAAACTTGATTTCATTCATCATAATACAAACTTAAAATGATGACAGAACCAGCACTCTTGTTAGTGCTTAGCATGGAGAAGAACCCTGCTACCCTGAAACTTTCCATTGATTGTGAGCAATCAGCGCTTTAGTGTGTAGTTTCTACTAGCATCACCTGGATGAATGCTTAATAAACAATGTGCGTATGTCTGAGTGCTTTTGTAATGTCTGTCCTAATTATATTTAATAGCTCATGTTTTATTGTTGCTGAACAAAACCCACCTATAGTTCAATATATGTTAATCTCATAAATAATGAATGGTATATTATTGCTATTTTCAATGGTAAATAAGCTAAAAAAGAAAAATGAATAAATCCCATTTAGTAGTAACAAAAGAATATAATTAGTCCACAGGTAAATCATAATCACTACATAAAACATACTGTAAAAGAATGATAAATACCTTGGTACTTTTTTATTTCATTATTTTTTTCTTTTAATCCCTTTTATTACTAATCATCCCTATTAAAGATTTATTTTTTTCTTATGTAAAATCAAGTGTGTGTGTGTTTGTGTGTGTGTTTGTGTGTGTGTGTGTGTGTGTGTGTGTGTGTGGTGTATAGAATGTTGTATGTGAACCAAAGGACCTTACTGGCAAAGAATAACTTCCAATTGTAGATATGGATGAGTTGGGCCTCATTAGCTCCTCCTCCACCCACAAAGAAATGTTAATGGGCACATTTGCCTTGTATCTTTATATTCATCATGTTGTACAATGGTCACTTTCTATTCAAGACAACCTTTCACAGAACTCTCCTTTCAGCTGATTCTTCATACACTGTTCCCTCTTCAAGAATGTTCCTGAACTTTGATAGTGTTATATAAATGTCACATTTGGGACCGATTACTCACGTATTCAAATACGTTCTGCACTTTAACCTCGTGAGTGTTTGCCTTTACTACCTTATGCTATGAAAAGATGCTTCTGATTCTATCTGAGAGCAGAAGAAAAAAATGGTATAGGTATAAACATCTACAAAACTGTGAAATATCAAAAAACATGTCCACCAGAATAGAAAAGAGGAGGAGGAGGAGGAGAAGGAGGAGGAGGAGGAAAAGAAGGAAGAAGAAGAAAGAGGAGAAGAAGAAGAAGAAGAAGAAGAAGAAGAAGAAGAAGAAGAAGAAGAAGAAGAAGAAGAAGAAGAAGAAGAAGAAGAAGAAGAAGAAAGATGATTCTTTTTGTAGGGTTACAGTGCCAGTCACGAATTCCCTCCTAAGGGATTCTTTCATATATTGGTTGGTTACCCTGGTTACAGTCACTCTGCAACTGCACACGAGGCTGTATTTTGTCTAAAGATCAGAAAATAGGATACAGCATTTGAAGCTGGGTATTACTAGGTATTATGCAGCTGAATTTTACTCCTCAAGGTGAAGAGCACATTTTGGAAACATGTTTCCCTTACCAGATAGAGTGATTTTATATTTGTCCTATTTGATACCTTACTTACAGTTCTGGCACTTTGCTTCATTTCCCTTTTTACACTTTCCTAGTCTCCTTTTTCTTTGTCATCATTTATATATTCTTTGTTGTTTTTTTTTTTCACGAATGAATTGAAGCTTGTCAATGTTTTCACAAAAACACATTAATAACAGCAACATCCTTTGTCAGTAGGCCATGTGATGGCACCAATCACATGAATGGACATAAAAAAGCAAGTGGTATAAACACAGGGTTTTTATAGCTAATATCTAGTCATTTGGTACTTTGTAATGCATTAGAAAATGTAACATACCAAGAGTTAGAAAGCAGAGTCTGGGCCTTATTTAACTACTATACAGCCTAGAGACTCTGACTTTCTTAATTTACATGTAGATAATAATCAGGGCATAATTGATAAGTGTTATACTAATTACTGCTAATAGTATTAATTCTGAAGTAAAAATATATAGTAAAATATTGAGTTATCTGCCAGAATAAGAAAGCATTCTTGAAAATTGACATTTGAACTAGGCATTGAAACTCATGATATTTCTATTAATTAGAAAGAGAATGAAAAATCCAAGAAGTATCTTTAAATGTGTTCAGATAATTTGAGAAAAGATACTATTATATACTACAGAAGAATGTAGTTTAAAATAGTGACTATATTATATCATTTTAATATGTATTTGGGATGCATATGAAATATAAAATAGATGAAGTGTTATTTTTAGAAGTTCTAGCTGTTCTTAATGCTTATATTCTTAAAGATGTAGTATTATGCCATTGATATCTTGATTTTACTATATATTAATTATGGAAATAAGTTTTATGGGGTTGAATATAATGTTATTTGCTTCTGTTTTGTTTTCTTTTCATTCTTTCCTCTTCCTGTGTCTTCATTTCTTCTATATTTTTCCATCTGTAAAATCACTTATTTTTCTGAGTTATATTTATTTCACATAACATGATCTCCAGTTTCATTCTTTATTCTTCAAAGGAGATAAATCCATTTCTCTTAATAACTACAAGTCACTGATTTGTTTGTGGGAAACCAAAGCTGACTACATAATTTAGCTATTTTGAATAGTGCACAGTATACATGAGTGATCAAGAATCTCTATATCGTACTGGCTTATGATCCTTTGGGTATCATTCCTAGGAGTGGTACAGATATATAGTATTATAATTATATTCTTAAATTTGGAATAAATGTTTATTTTGACTTGTATAGTGTATAATTTATATTTCTATCAATGCTTTATTGTTATTTTTTTCGTTTTACAAGTGCCCACAAGAGTGTTTGCTGTTTTTACCTTCTTGAAAATTATCAATAAATGTCTATCGAGTAGCATTTAATGAGTAGATTCAACATTTTAAAGTTACTTATGTTCATGTGTCTCTATTTTATGTTTTGATTCATTAAATTAATTTTTTGGTATTGTGATACTAAACATCAGCAATGAAGCAAAACTGGCTAATTATTCTAAAGATTAACTCAACTTTTAAAAAAAGTAAGCAAAAAATTTAGAACGCATATAATACCTAATAGAAAATAACAAACAATCAAAATTTCTTTATGCTAGGATAATTAAGTTCCATGGATATTATGTGCTTTTTATGCCTCGGTAATAGAAAATCTAAAATAACAGGTTCTCAAATGTATATTGGAAAATCAGTTTTCGTTAATGCCAATACTCCAGTCTTTACTACTCATGACATTTGTTGTTCAAAATTGTGGGCTGTAGATTCTCCATATTTTATTAGTTTTGTGTCTATTTATGTATGTTTTTGTTCATAAAAGGGTCAAGATAGTCTCATAAACTTTTGAAAAAAATTAAAGAACAAATTACTCCAGGAGACAGTCAATGGAAATATTGAGCATTATTTTTGCTCTCTTACATTAACAAATGTTAACATCATACAATGACATATGTATGTAATTTGAACAGTTTGCAATATAGAAGAGCAATTAGTATATTGCACAATATCAGGTAAACTACTTTACAGAAGAATAATAACTTGGCCTTTGAAGTTCACAATTTTCTAGAACTCTGAAGTTCTGTTTGGTCCATCATTAAAACTCGTGTTTCAGTCAAGATAATATTAAAGTTAAAACACTGGTACCTTGCTCAAGGAATATCTTCATTTTTTTCAACTATAGTTATGATAGCTTTGAAGCGGAAATGTGTTCATTGGGATTGAGATTAAATTGTGTCCTTTCAATACACCAATAGATCAAAAGAAAATCACAAGCAAACAAAAAACCCAACAGTAGTGGATGATTTCAGGAATGCTCAAATACATAAGATGAATATTTTGAATAGCATGAAATTACTATACTCTTATTGATGTGTGTGTGATATTTTAACTTGAAGAAAATTTATTGGTATTAAGAAGGATCATAGCATAAGTAACCATCACTCTTTTAAAAAGATACCACTATCTCCTAATTATATAATTCATACAATAACACTGTTAAATAATTTGGTATTATTGAAAATGACCACACAGCTTATCAACCTATCTCATCAGATTTAATAAAATGTATGTTGAGATCTTTCTTTACTATTTATTTTAGTTCTGAGTATCCTTGAAT
>JAQHUG010000061.1:7958144-7971808 GCA_028555095.1 Dicrostonyx torquatus | reverse complement strand
TTTGTTTAATTTACTATAAGACTTTTTCCCATTCTGTCATGAAGGATTATAACTTATTTTCCAAATAAAAACTATCTGATTTTTTTTCTGGCAGTTTTCCATGTAGAGCCTAATTACACATATATGAGAGGTTATAAGATTTATGTAAACTGTGGTGCTATGGAAGGTAAAATGGCTTAGACCACAATAAAGCAGCATAAGATAGGGGATAAAATAATCTTGTCTATAAAGAAAAGTTCTGTGTAAGTACCTTTTGTACTATTTTGTTATATATTAACTTCTAGGTATAATTTCATATATTTTAGCTAAAGGTCATAGTGCTATTCAAAGATCAAGGACCAAGTTTGAAACCATTATCAGTAATGCATTGTCCCTCTATCAGTTACCAAGGCAATATACATTTGAATTTAAAAATGATTATTAGGTATTAAAATACATCAACAAGAATTTTGTTCAAGCTAGTTTATAAACATGAATATAGTTTTTTGACATATGTTAAAATGAAGAAAGTGTCTACTTTTCCAGAAAGAGATGTAAAATGATTTGGTTGACTGTAGAAATCTAATTCTGATTATGGTAGCTGGCATTTTTTGAGCGAAAAACCTTGAACTTATTATTCTCTCATGATAGAATAATGGACTTAGAAAAAGAATACTTGATTTTAATGTTCAACTCTGACAATTTTTGTTTTAATTAGGAAACATACTTGATTTATTAGTTTTTGTTAACTGACCCATTGTTGGAAATGATACTTCAGATAAACTGACCAGAAGTGAGACGTAAATATCCCTAAATCCTATGAAGTAATAGTTTCTTAAAATAAAAACCACTGTTATAGGAGTCTGTTTATTTCCCAGCTGCCCAGACTCCCAAAATAACTACACAGAAACTGTATTAATTACATCACTGCTTGGTCTATTATCCTTAACTTCTTGTTGGCTAGCTTTTTTACCTTAATTTAACCCATTTCCATTATTTTATATTTTATCATTAAGCTCGTGGCCTACCAGCAAGGTTCCAGTGTGTCTGTCTCCTTGGTTTCTCCTGGACTCGGCCCTTCTTTCTCCCAGCATTCAGTTTAGTTTCCCCCACCCCCAGTTAAGTTCTGCCTTGCTATAGGTCCAAAGCAGTTCCTTTATTAATCAATGGTAATCACAGCATACAGAGGGAAATCCCACATCACCTCCCCTTTTCTGTTTAAATAAAAAAGGTTTTAACTTTAACATAATAAAATTACATATATAAAATAGGTATGAAGTAAGAATTACATTATTATATTTATATCTACTTTATCTTTTATTATAACTAAGGAAAACTATAATTATAACTATTTATTCTTCAAACCATCAAAGACTTCAGAAGGATATAATAGTACTTAAGAAAACAGGAAATTCAGTGAAAGCAACTTCCAAAATCCTAGAATTGACAGAGACATCTTACTGCCCAGAGTGTCACCCAAAGTTCTTTTGTACCATTGGGGCATTCAGTCTTCAGCCTACAGGCCCATAGTGTCCAGCAGACTTTTCCATGAAGCAGGAAATTTGAAGACATGCCCGCCTATATTGACGGTTTGTCAGTAACTTTCTTATGTGTCCTACAGAATGTCTGCCAGACTCTTTCATGAAGCAAGAACCCCGAAGGATCATCTCACATTTAGACAAGTTCAGCATTTATTTCTCTGCTGGTCCTGTATCCTGTTCATTAAGCAGTCCAGGCAAGATCAATTTCTTGCCCAAATGGGTAGCAGAGGGAGCCTCTTCGATGCCAATCATCCTCCTGAAGTAGCCTGGTGCTGCAAGAAACAGATGTGTCTCACTGTCATGAAAAGTTTTAAGTACTTAAAACATTTTAAATGCCATATTCTGTAGTCTTTGAGAGGTTTAAACAATAACTATTCACTTGAAATATATCTCTGTACATTTAAAAAACCTAACTAAATGACTACAAGCTTGACTATCATGGATATCATGGATGATTAATCAATATGTCTTAATTTTACATTACATTTTAAAATGAGTTGCACAAACACAATACCTTAATCAATAACAGAACATATATATATATGTATATATATATATATTCCATATATTGTTGTGGGAGGTCCTTTTGTCTGTGCGTTGCTTTTCTTAGGTAATGAATTTAAAAGCTGCCTTGACTTGTTGATAGGGCAGAACTTTATGTAGGTGGGGAAGAAGAAACGGAATGCTGGGAGGAAGAAGGGCTGGGTCAGAGAGAGACACCATAGATCTGCCACCGGAGATAGACGTACTTTGCCAGTAAGCCATTGCTATGTGGCAATATACAGATTAATAGAAATGGGTTAAATTAAGATGTAAGACTTAACCAATAAGAAGCTAGAGCTAATGGGCCAAGGAGTGATTTAATGAATACAGTTTCTGTGTGGTTATTTTGGGGTTAAGCTAACTGGGCAGCTGGGAAGAATAAGCGGCTTTTCTCCTACATATGGCACAATTTATAACTAATGTAGACCTCTGCACATTTCTTTGATGGTTATAGGACTGGTCAGCAAAATTGACCTTAAATTGGTATAAATACAACAAAATCCATAGCAATTCAAATATCTATATCAAATCACCATGTGCTTTGCATATCTTTTTACACAATGAGAGTTTTTTTTATAAGGCATTCTTTGGGTGCATATGATTTATGTTTGTGTGATACGTCTCTATATGTGTGCATATTTATATATAAATGTCTTTATACAAAGGTGTGCACATGTGTCCACACACAGATGCATACACATGTGTATATTCGTGCGAATGGATGACAGAGACCAAAATCAATTGTCTTTCCAGGCTGTTGTTAACCTTTTGTGGTACACAAGATATCTCACCTTTTCAGAGCTCACCAATTCACTAGAATTTTTGGCCAATTAGTTCTGGATATCTGGCAGTCTCCACACTTGCCTGGGCTTCTGTTACAAAGATACATGATAATAGCTTTCCCTTCCCCAATACTTTTTTTTTTTTTGTGAGAGCTAAGAGTTGAAATTGAGGTCTTCATGATTGTGTAGCAGACATTTGCAATGTGAGCCATCTCTCTGTCCCTTATTGTAAGACATTTGTCATTACATGGATTTTATTAGTATTTTTGCATAGGTGCATACATGAATAGGCTCCTATGTGCTGTTCATATATTTAAGTGTTCAAAACTTCTTAACACACCTTCAAAGATGTATGTTAAGAGAAATGATAGCCAATCTCTGGTCACACTTTGATCTGTATATAAACTTGTATAAATAATAAATCCTACATATTTTCTTACCCTCAATTTTATCAGAATTCAAATGTGAAAATAGATTCTACTTATATATAATACAAAGATGACCTTGTTTTTATTTTTCACTACCACTTCAAAGCTCACAATATAAAATCTTGTTTAAATGGGTGAAATATAATTCTGTTTTCAAACATTCTATGAGTATCAGAAATAAAGTGACAGAATATCTTGCATTTCAAACACACAAAAAAAAATTATCCTAAATTCAAAGATCAACTCCCATGGGCTTAATTTTATCAAAGAAGAAAGAAATGCCAAACACAGTGCCCACCAACGTAGTCAATAGCTTTCAAAGAGTGTTTGACATTGAGCAGGACTGCACAACACATAAGCTAGAGAAACAGACACCGATGCCCTGTCAAAAATTTTGTAGACATGATGCTATTATCAAGGCACATCAGGATAAAATAAAAATGACCTCGCTGACCACAGGCTTACAAATGTCCTGGGAAGGAGAGAAAAATGGTGAATCAAAAGGTAGCCTTTCTGCACGTCCCCCCAGGCCTTTTTATTGACAAGAATGACAATAGTCCCAAGATGCACCATTATCTATGGCCAGCAAGCTGACATCAAATACTCCTGAGTTGTATCTGTCAGAATAGAAAACTCTGCTCAAAAAAGACAGGGCTTGTTACATTTTGCTCTGGTAAGGTTTGTCAAAAGCCAGGGTCACTTCTGTGTGCCCTGCCCTGAAGGGGAATTGCAAAGGGAGAGTAGATCACTGGATTCCTCAACGCTGCCTCTGCAAGGGGACTTCGTGGTTAGTTGACCACGGTGTTTTGAAAGTCAAGTCATGACTCAAAGAAAGTGGAAAACAAAGTTAATAGTCTACCACTTAACGACTTAGGAATTAGATTCACATGCTAGAATAAGAGCCTTAAAAGATGTCTACATTTATAACCCTCCCCACCTCTTTTTGGCTATGTGTGATTTGTTATTTTAAACTCAAAGAGGGAAATACTACTGCTGCTGAAACTGGAAGGGACAAGGTCATGTGCTCTTGTTGTCATTACAGTATGCAGTTTATTACTCTCTGAAATATTTACACTCGTAAGAGATTCCTCTAATTTGCTTTTCTTTGACTAAAGAGAAACTTTATATACAAACGTCCAGCCTCTGACACTTAAGTAAACTCACTAACTTGTGGTAACATCTGCTAACCACGCACAAGAAAATGCAAGCTGAGAGTGTTTTTTTTTAATTTGTTCTTTTAAAAATTAAAAAGAAACTTCTTTCCTTTTTTAATAAATTTGTGACTGAAAGCAGAGCTAGCAGATGAGTCTTGATTTTGAATTAAAAAAACACATTTCTACTCTTGGGATCCTAGATTGTCTTTTCCTCCCTTCCCAACTCTTTCTCTCTCTGTCTCTCCTGATTTTCTTTCTCCCATGTTCTCCCTTCCTTCTTCTCTTCTTTCTCTCTTTGTCTATCTCTCCTATCTTTTTCTTTTTGTCATTGTCCTCCTCTACTTCTTCCCTTCTCTTCCTAGCTGTTGGTCTTTCTTGCACCTTCATTTCTATAACCTTCCCTTTATTGACTTACTTTAAAATCTCTAGTTTATTGTTTTCTCCAGGTTCAGAAAGAGGTCAATTGTGATTAAATTTGCTAAAAGTTATAGTTTAAATATTACTGCATCTTATAAGTCTTTTACAAAATAGGGTAAAAAACTATCCCCCACATATTTTGATCATTTAAAAACTCAATTAAAAGTTTCATAAAATATTTAACAGGTCATTAAAATTGAAGTTATCATACATTTTGATAAAATTACAAAAATTAAGAACAAGGTTCGACCTAAAATAGAGATCATTAGACTATTTCATGTAACTTTATACAACTGAGTTTTTAAACTGACAAATATGGTAGTCCAGGTTAAACATGTGATTTTTTTCAAAAAGATGTTTCTTTAGCCATTATTTTTAAAATTGAAGGTTTCTTTTTTCTTTTGTAATATAAAACATATTTATTGTGATGCAAAAATGCCTTAACAAATAAAATGGTTTTTGTTCTAAAACCAATCTTTTTAGTGACAGAGGAGAGGGCCCCTTTATTCAGAGACAAAAGATGGGGCTCTGTTTTTAGCACAAATTTCTCTGAGTTGTGAGGCAAACATTCATATGACCTTCCAATTCTTCATATTCATATTATTCTTGATTTGATGATAAGAAATACAGCAAAAGATGAATAAATTTTAAAAATATATTATTAAATAATAATGTTGGAAAATAAAATAAGGACTTTTATCCTACTTTTCTGGAAAAATCACCATTCCTTGTGTATGGGAATTATTTAAAACTTATTGCTTGAAAAGTATTTGATATCTCCAAGGAACAGAGAAAAAGGTAAAGAAATATATATTATTCAATTTGAGACTTCATTTTTTTTTTTTGCCTAAATTTAATATACTAGGACATAAAGGTCTGGAAGGATGAAATACTGTTGGATGCTTCATGGAAATTGGGAACGAGATTTTTTGAGGGTTTCCAAAAAAGGTTTGAAAATTATAATTAAGGGTACTGAGCTTTCATTTGCTTGCTTTAGTTTTTCTGAAGAATTTAGAAGAATAGCTTTTAAAAGTTTTGCATTAGAAATATGAATATCTTTGTCAAAAATCAGGTGTTTATAGGTGTGTAGATTGATATCTGGGTCTTCAATTTGGTTCCATTGGTCCTCCTGTCTGTTTTTATGCCAATACCAGGCTCTTACCAGTACTGTAGCTCTGTAGTAGAGTTTGAAGTCAGGGATTGTAATGCCTCCAGAAGTTCCTTTATTGTGCAGGATTGTTTTGGCTATCCTGGGTTTTTTGATTTTCCACAATATAGCATTAAGTATAAAATGAAAAAACAAAGCATATTCAACAAATAGTGCTGGCATAACTAGATATCAACATATAGAAGAATGAAAATAGGTCCATATCTATCAGCATGCACAAAACTCAAGTCCTCATGAATCAAAGACCTCAACATAAAAATAATCGCACTGAATCTCATAGAAGAGAAAACGGGAAAGTACACTTGAAAGTATTTGCACAGGAGACCACTTTCTAAATATAACACCAGTAGCACAGACATGGAAATAATTAATAAATGGAACCTCTTGAAACTGAGAAACTTCTGTAAAACAAAAGACAGTCAACAAGACAAAACGACAACCCACAGAATGGGAAAAGATATTCATCAACCCCACATCGGACAGAGGACTGACTCCAAAATATACAAAGAACTCAGGAAATTATTTATTAAAAGAACAAATAATCCAATAAAAAGGGGCTACAGACCTAAAACGAGAACTGTCAACAGATGAATCTAAAATGGCTGAAAGCCACTTAAGGAAACTTTGGCCATCAGAGAAATGCAAATTAAAACAACTCTGAGATTTCATTTTACACCTGTAAGGATGGCCAATATCAAAAAACACTGCTGACAACTTATGCTGGAGAGGATTTGGTTTAAAGGGTACATTCCTCCATTGATTTTGGCAGTTTAAACTGGTAAAGCAGCTTTGGATATCAGTATGGCAATTTTTCAGAAAATTAGGAAACAACCTACCTTAAGACCCAGCAATACCACTTTTGGGTGTATACAAAGAGGATGCTCCAAAGGTATATACCACAAGGATATGTACTCAAAACTATTCCTAGCAGTATTGTTTGTCATAGCCAGAATATGGAAACAGCCTAAATGCCCCTTGGCCAAAGAATGGATAAGGAAGGTGTGGTACATTTAAGTAATGGAAAACTAAACAGTGGAAAAAAACGACAACTTGAAATTTGCAGACAAATAGATGGATCTAGAAAACATCTATTGAGTGAGGTAAACTAGACCCAGAAAGACAAATATAATATGTAATCACTCATAAGTGGCTTTCAGATATAAAACAAAGAAAAAACAGCCTACAATTCACAATCCCAGGGAAACTAGACAACAAAGAGGACCCCAAGAAAAAACATACGTAGATCTAATCTACATGGGAAGTAAAAAAAGACAAGATATCTTAAGTAAATTGGAAACATGGTGATCAGGGGAAAGGGTAGAAGGGTAGGCAAGAGAAAGGGAGGGGAATGCAGAAAAACATATAGCTCAATAAAACAAACAAAAAATTGAATTTCAGAGCCACATCCATCCAACAGGAGTAGATGTGTAACAGATTTTTGTACATGTGAATATGACAATAATCAGTAATGGCAGGTCAGAAAACAAAAATTTAAATACTTTATGATAAGAAGAATTGAAGAATAAGACAGTCAAATTCTAAAAGATGGACCCTTAGAACATAATTGTGTTTGGAAAATTAAAAGAGTAGGAAGAATCTACAAAAGAGATAACTAAGTAAGGAGAAAAAAATCAAAATATAAAACAATTTATAAAATGGGTGTGATTCAATTATCACAATTAAGACATGTTTAGAAGAGAAATAAGGTCACAAATAAATATTGAGTAACTTGATTAAGAACCTAGAATTTGTATTGACCTTAAGGAATCTTATGATTTTTTAAAATTGAAATAGTTTTTTTATATAATATAATCTGATTATGGTGTACCTTTTTCCAACTCCTCACAGATCATCCCCCATTTTACTACTCACCAAAATCTACAACTCTTTGTTCTCTCTTTTTTAGGATACAAACAAGCAATAAAAAAATTAGAAAAAACAAAAAAAGAATATGACAGAACCAACAGAAGAAAAGAATCAAATAAAAATAAGCATATTCACACACATAGAAATCCCCTAAAAAGATAACAAACAGACACCATAATGACTTATAAGAAAAAAAAAGGCTTGTCAAAGAATTAGGAGACAAAAAACATCCAACAATTTTGTTGAGTTCATATTCTGTTGGCTGTCTACTGCTGGGCATGTGGCCTGAACTTAAGAGTGGTTTGTGTACAAACTGAGACCTCATTGGAGAAAATTGTTTTGTTTGAGAGTCATTGTCAGTTATATGTGCCCAATGCTTGCAACTATAGTCTCTGTGAGTGCGTGTATACATCAGTCTTGCTGTGTTTAGAAGGCCTTGTTTCCTTGGTGTTCTATATACTCTCTGGTTCTAACAATCTTTCCAATTCCTCTTCTTCAGGTTTCCCTGAGGGGAGCGAATTGATAAAGACATCTCGTTTAGGACTGAGTATTTCAATGTCTCTCACCCTCTTCCCAATGTCTAACTTTTGGAATCTGTATTTATTTCCATCTACTCTGAGAGTAAGCTTCTTAGGATGTTTAACAAGATGTTGTCTATGATTATATCAGAATGTTGTACAGTCATTTTGTGGTGATGTTCTTTCAGCATAGCAGCAGTATTTGCTTTTTCCCTAGGTTCAGGGAAACCTATGTAGACTCAGGTTTTTTATCACTTGAGTTGTGTTGGAGATGGGTTCCAGCTCATATATTGGTCTTAAATCTATTCAGATACTGGTTTGTTACTCCCCAATGGATTTTGCTACCACTGTACTAGTGCAACTTGCAGTCAGGTCACCATTGTAGATGGTAGCATGACTCTTGTACGAAGATATAGCTATGTTTTGTCATGTCCATGGAGAATTTATTGCTCAGTTGTTACTCATGCTCAAGCTGTAGGTCAGTGAAGAAAACCATGGAATCTAGTTTGCAATTTGCTGCCAATAGTGAGGTGTAGCTCTCTGTCTTAAGGTTGGAAAACAGCTAACTGTAACTGCCAGTATGCTTCAGCATGCCTTTATTTCTTCCAGCTATGAATCTTACATCCTGAGGAGGTCACCATAGTAAAGACAACCTGGATTCTGTTGTGACGAAGTTTATAACACATTGGCAGATTAGTGTTGGAGTACATGCGACAGATCAACACCATCACTGATTCTAGTCTTTTGGCTCCATTTGTGTCTTAATAGATGACAATGAAGGCTTCCACATGCTCATCTTTCAAGCCATTGTCCTTAAGAAAAACATCTAATTCATCACTTGGCTCAAGTATGACAGATATTGGAGAGAAAAAAAGATTTGCTATCTCTTTTTACCTAATGTTGGAGTTGTGTAGTCAGAGGAGACCAGGGTCTCTGTAATGGCTATGTTTCATGAGTGTGAGAAGAAAGACATTGAAGGGATCAACACACTTAGAGTGGATTCTCCTTTATATTCGAAACATCTAATTCCTGATTTCCTTCTTCACATTCTATCTTTAAGTCAAGAGTGGGCAATGGCTGTGTGTTAACATTGAAAACACTTGGAGCTGTCTAGGTAAATTTTAAGCATTTGTAGACATTGGAAACGATACTATTTCCACTTTGAAAGTGAGAAATTGCAGGAACACTGGCTTAAAGAATTTTAGTAAGTTGTTCATAATCACATTTTAACGAACAATAACAGCATTGTCAATCTCACATCTAAGTACAGAAATGAATATGAAAAGTTAAGGGCTTGACATATTTGTACTAAACATGTTAACTATTCAGTCTTCATTATAATTAATAAAAAATCAATCTATCTTAAAATTGAGCAGATTAAATTGTGGTAGCAACACAAATACCAGTAATGAGGGAAATGTGAACAACACACAGATTTCATAAAAAGCAGCATGTATTTTGGTGGTGAAGAGTACCACACCATGCCTGAGTGCAATGTGTCTCCAAAGCCAGTGTGGGAAGAAGCTGCCCTAGAAAGTTACAAGATGGTGTTTACTTTAGTATAACAGATGGCAGGGCTGAACTGGAGAGGGACTGGGGTTCAAATTGAGGGTGCCCAGTAAATTCCAAGGGAAAATCACAAAGCCTGCCTGACACCAAACATTTCATTGCTTCTTTTCTTCAGCCATATTTCCATCTTAAAGATGTTACTTCTTGCCAGCTGTCCTCTCAAATGTCTGCATGTTCCTCATTGTGACACCCTTTTAGTCTGAGTTAACTTCTACTTGTTCTTCAGATTCATAGCTAACCATTGCTTTCCAAAAGACTCCTGTGCTGGTTATTTTGTGTGTTAACTTGACAAAAGCTAACGTCATTATGTAAGAGTGAACCAAAATTGAGAAAATGTCCCCACCAGGTTGGCTTTTGCACAAGTGTGCATTGATTTTCTTGATTGATGTCCCTGTAGAAGGGCCCAGCTCACTTTGGGCAGTCCACACCTGGACAGGATGTCCTGAGAAATATAAGGAAGCAGGTTGAGTAAGGGGGGAAAGAGGCAAACATGCAAGGATCCACCTTGGCTTTTGAAGTACCTCCTGCCTCCAAGTTCCTGCCTTGACGTCCTGTCCTGACTTCACCCTCATGGCAAACTGTGATTGGGACAAATAGGCTTAAGTAACCCTTTGCTCTCCAGATGCTTTTATCACATCAAGAAACCTGAAGACTCCCCAGTGTCACTGATCTAGCTGACTTTGAGAAGCTCTAACAACAGTATATGTTTCTTAGCATTAGACTATGTTAAAAATTAAAAGCATTGATGAATCAGCTGATTCATATCATATTTTTCTCACCCGTATATTCAGAGCACTGTTTCAGATATCGGGTAGGAACAGAGTGTTGTCCGTGTCCTTGAATTAACTGAAAGCAGACATGGCAGCATGAGCTGAGAAGTTTGTATCTCTATCCAAATGCAGAAAGCAGCAACAGCAAGCTGAAACTGACACATTGATTTTGAAACACCTTGCCCCAGTATTATATTTTCTCCAGCAAGGCTCTACCCACTAAACTTCACAAAATTTCACCAAACTGAGAATCAACTATTCAAATACCCATGACTATGGGGGATATTTCATTTAAGCCACTGAAAGACTAATTCGCATTACAAAATAACTTCAAAATATACTCATTATCATGTTCCATCTTTATAAACATGAGGTAGAATGAGAAATGAAGCCACACATAAGAAAGTCCTACAGTTTCTGCTGTAAGCAGGAACATAGTAGGGTGTGTTGCATTCCACTCTCCAGGATTTTCTCTCCTACACTCTGTTCATTCTGGTACAGGCTGAGCATTTTCTTTGTATTCATATTTGATGGGTAAAGCTGAAACTCAGTTCCTTCCAGATGTCTATTACAATGCTCACTCAATATTGATTAATAGATTGCTGTACCCAAACCCCTAGGTCTGGTTAATGTGTGTTTAATTACCTTTTCTCCCTGATTTCACAGGTAAAATATTCACAATGGTGATAGATTTTATATACCTACCAGCAGGAAGCTAACTGAATGATTGATTAACAACACATGGAGTCATTTTACACTCCCAGCAAATATTATTTTCTTAGTGGCTGAATATGGGGATTTCAAATTTGGATGAGTTCGTTGAATACCTCACCTGCCTTGTTTCGACATTTAACTATGAAGTGACTGTTTTCATGTTTATATGCCACCAAATGTCACTATGCTTAAGAACACAAACATGAAATCCTAACTATGATCTTAGCAGCTGATGACTGTATCATGAAGTCTACAAAATGGACAAAACTCAGTTTGATTAAATTAACCAAACAGAAACTGTTGGATTAAAATGAGGAGGCTCTCCATTTTCTTAAGCCTGTGTCACACGTTTCTGTAAATTGTGAGGCTCCATCTCACACTGCTTTTCCCCAACTCTGTCCTGCTTCTTCATAGTAAACTTCTCTGTGTCTGGTAAGTACCTAAGAGATAGCACTGAACAACATTCAATGCACTGCTCATTGTGCACAGTGCATGGGGCTTTTATTAAAGTAGCAGAGAGCTCTTTTAAAGGGCAAATAAAATATTATAAACAAGTTATGGAATTTTAATTGTTTAAAGCATTTTCTTTGTACCTTAGAAATGAAATTTCATATGAAGTACTAAACATGTGGCTCAAATGCCTTTTGCTATTTTTATTCTTTTTTAACAAGAAAACTACCAAGTTTTATTAATTATACATAAATGAGGCAATATAATGAAGCATACCCAATCATAAAAGCAGGACTATGCCATAATTAAGAATGCTCAGATTATGCAAAACCATAAACTGATGATAGACTAAAAACAAACATGTACATGGGCCTTAGAGAGGATAAAGATTTTGATAGATTATTGAATATTAGGAAAACAATACTAACAAAACAATATAAAAATGATAATATCAAACAGTTCAGTCATACATAGTGAAATTAGGAAAGGCTTTCATGAGAAAGCATCTTGAGTGGTACAGGGCGCTCCTCTTGACCTCCCAACATTAGCTCCTGGTTGTGCAGGTTTCCTTTAAACCTAAAGTAGAGTAAATCACAATTAGCAGTCACCAATAAGCCATTTCTCACATTGAATTTCAAAAAATTTATGATTATTAGAATACAAAAAATGAGATCAGGGATGTCCATTAATTTCTCTAAGGTTTCCTCACCACACTTTGCAGAAGCATCCACTCCCCCAATCAAATTCCTGGCAACCACTAATGTGAATCCTATTTCTATGATCTGTCTTTTCCCAAATGAGCCATGAAGGGAAGCACATAGCCACATCATGCTTTTGATATATATTCACGATGTTACATTTATTGGTCATTTTCCCATTTATTACTAATTTTTTTTGCATGGATGCCAGTCAACTTGTCAAGCCAATAATTCCTCGAGGATATTTGTGCTGTTTTTCATGTGGGCAATAAAAAGCAAAACTATTCTCTATACTGGGAGAGTATCTATCTGTGTAGGGAGCAAATACTGCTCTCCTTCCAGGCATTTGATGGAGCTACATGGTATCAGTCTAACTATGGACAAATCTGTAAGAGTTTTCCAAAACAGCTATATTATTTAAATTTGGATCAAGAAATTGTAAAAGCTTTCAATTGCTTTTCAATTTTTTTTAGCACTTGGTATTACCCAGACAGTTACTTTACTTTGTTTACTTATAGAATAATATTACAGATAAATAGTTCTATGGAATTGTATTAATTAATTTTTTTCCAAAATATTAAGATTTTTAACAAGTATTTTCTTTAATTGCTTTATAAAAATAATCTTTGTGGAATAACTATTTAAATTATACATTTTAAAAATAGTCATTTAATGATATTAAATCATAAGAATCCTTTATGTAATCTGGGTAAATGTATAACTTATAAATTATAAGTTTTTCAAATGATACTATCTTCATATCCTTTTTATGATACATTTTGAATTTTTTTAATTATAAAATCCTCATCAAATAAAGTTTATCATACTGACTGATCTAGTTGGCCTTTCTATTGTTTGAAGAGATAACATGATCACAGCAACTTTTATGCGGGAAAACATTATGTTCCCAACTTTTGCCCTTGTATGTTATACTCATATAAATATTTGTTTAAATAAATGTCTGTAGTGATGATCAAGATATTCATCAATGTGACTATGGGACAAAGCTAGTTCAGGGACCCTCTCCTCTGCTGTCCAAATACCCAGCAGGGGACATCCCTGTGGAC
>JAQHUG010000061.1:7939301-7951375 GCA_028555095.1 Dicrostonyx torquatus | reverse complement strand
ACCCCAGTAGGCAGGTAGTTACCAGCTGTAAACTTCCCACAGCATTGTATGAGAAGAAGTAGGAAAATTTGTAGGAAAAATGTGTTAGGATCATTTATGACTGAACTCTTTGAAAATTTGTGTCAGACTCATTATGTTAAATATGTATGTGTATGGTAGATATGATACCATAAAGTGTAACAAAATATACTGTTAGTAATTTACTGTAGACGAATTCATGTGAAAGCTGTTAAATAGCTAAGTAGGATGAATTACTGCAAACTTAATTTCATTCAAAAACAGATGGCTCAATGTTTCACATGTAGGGCAAAGAGAATGCAAAGCCTTTTGATTTCTTTCCTAGAATGTGTGCACAAAGGGGCAACTACTGCAGTGCAAGTTTTTTTCTGTGGAAACAGAGACTGTGCTTTCATTTCCCTGCTGCCCAGCCCCAAACTATATTAACTACAACACTGTTTGGCTCAAGCATATTCCTGGATAGCTCTTATATCTTAAATTAACCAACTTCTATTTATCTGTGTATCGCCATGAGGCCATGAGACTGTAGCTTACTGGGAAGGTCTTGGTATCTTTCTCCTTCAGCAGCTAAATGGTGTCTCTTTGGCTCCACATATTCTTTATATCTCTGTTCAGATTTCCTGCCTGGCTTTACTCTGCTAAGCCATTTGCCAAAATGTTTTATTCATCATCCAACAAAAGCAACATATATACAAAGGACATTCCACACAATACATACAAAAGGATATCCCACATCCAACATATATAGAAGGATATCCCATATCCCAGATACCCTTCATCAATAAGACACATATTTAAAACATCCCACAGAATGGCAAGGTAAATACTAACAAACAGTTTGAAATCCAGAGTGTCGGTAACATTTCCAAATGAAAAATAAAGAAACTGACAGTATAACAATTGGCAAATCTACTTAAAGGTTCTAAAAAACAGATACTTTATTGCAGTATGGGATTTTACAAAATATTACAAGGATCTCTAGATAGTAGAAGCCCTGAAGTTCATGAAGTTCACAGACGTTTTAGTGTTTTCAGAAAAAAATTATTTGTTTATAAATGTTGCCTATAAAATGCACACTCTTTTGTCATTCTTAAAGAAACTTCTGCTATGTACAGAAACTTCTGTTATGTTTTTTAAAATTATTTTAAAGATTTATTTTTAATCAATACATCAACTGTCTCCTTCAACTTAATATTCCATCTATATGTTATATTTTAAATTTGAATTTTTGATTATTTTATTGAGCTTCATTGTATCTGCAATTCATTAAAATAGATTAACAAATCAAAATTGGATCATTAAACCCAATAGTAATTAAATTGATGAATATCTCAAAATTGGAATTTATTAGAAGGCTAATCAATTTGGTTCTCATCTTTAGTCAGGTCAATAATGGACCAATTACAAACTCACACCATAGAAACAAAATGTCATAGAATATTATGAATTATTTACAATAAATTACAGGGATATTACTACTAAATCAAGCCACATTTTCATAAATAGATTTTAGCTACATGAAGTGCTAGATATGTTAATTAATATAATGAGTAGTGGTCATTTTGTAATGCAGAATCATGTAAAAATACTGGGTTTTACAAATAAAAGTATGTAAATCCTATTTGCCTATTGCTTTAATATCGCTGAAATTAGAAAAAGGGTAGGAAAGACCAAGTACAAATTTTTATGAGATTGATTAGTCTCTCAACACAGAAAAAATGAATATGAATGCACTCTCAATACACTGTTTCTTCACATTATTCAAAGATGAAACTTTATTCTGATAATACAAATCAAGTTACCACTAATTTTTATCAGAACGATTATACTGTGCATTGAAAGATGCTACTATCTTTCAATATAGATTACAATTTAAATTTAAATGATGCCTTCGCAGTTTACATTGGAATTAAAAAGTGTTTCCAATATTTTAGGACATAAATGAGAATATTTCAACTTTTATAAATTATATGTAGCAATAAAATATTGCTACCAGGCAAATGATTTCAAAGTTACTAGCAAATATTTGAAATGTTAGAATGTTTGGGGAAACTAGTTTTGTGTTTCTTTCTGAATGAATAGCATCCACATAGATATCTGAACATTACCTCACATGCTGAGTTTTATAATTTTAATATTTATTGAGACAAAGCTCACTCAAAAAGAAATTAACTGTTTTATATTAAGCAATTCAAAAGCATTTGACTCAATTACATTTGTGCCCACTTTAAACCTCTAGTTCCAAACATTTTAATTTCTCCAAAGTAAAAACCTTTACTAAGAAGATATTTTACTTTCCTCCTTTCTTATGTCAGTAATTCCTTCTTGGTCAGTAAGTAATTTACTTGGCAATAAATTTTATTTAAAATTTCACTAAGAACTAGTAGAACTAAAATGTTACTCACTCTTTTCAGGGTTCTTTAATAACTGAGTACTACCCATCCTATATATTGAGTGTATAAATCTTACTTATTTCCTTATCACTGAAACATGTTTGAGCTGCCTGCATCTTTCCTCTCGCAAATATAACTATGATGAATATTAATATATATGTATAAATACCTACTTCAATATTTTGCTTAATATGGACAAATGGAGTTGTAAAAAACCAAAAAAATTGAAGGATTTATCAAACAAATTTTCACAGTATGTTAATCACTTTCTGTTACCATCTGAGAAATGACCTGTGCCCTATGGAGAAGCAGTCAGTGCTCTTAACCACTGAGCCATCTCTCCAGACCCCATAATGACTTTTATCTAGTAAGTTGTGTTCCGACCTTCTCTGCTGTATTGTGAAACACATGTACACATACAAGTGTGCATGCACATACACACACACACAATACTTGTAAACCAGCATTCTTCCTACCTACCAATGACAACATATTGAAAAAAAATTCATGAAAACAGTCTCATTCATGATGGCTGCACAAATATTTACAATACTTGGAAATATATGTAACCCAAAAAATAAAATCTCTAAGATACTTAGGAAAGAAAGTGAAAAAGATGCTACAAGACAGAAGACAGCCTTTCAAAAGGCATTGCATATGAATATAGCAAACTCTCTGCTGCTCATGGACCCTGGAACACATATCATGAACCATTTTCTCTTATCTTCTGCATATCAACATACCATTATAACTTCTCTCTTACAGAAATAGTGATGTTCTAATTGATTCCACTATGTGTACCATGACTATGTATCACTTCTTCAGCATGAACATTGAAGTACAAAAAAAATATCTATTAGAGTTTTTGCTACCTACTGATGTGCTCTCAAGGAAAAATCCTACATCTTCATTATGTCATATTAATTGTTGTGGTAGAGTACATGTAACCTAAAATGCAGTTGTGTGGCAGTAGGTTTCTAGATTTTACTCAAATATCTTAATCCAAATATTCTGTCACTGACTAACAGAGACAAGATTCTGATCATAGTCTGAGGAAATGGAACACATAAGAAAAATATATGATGTCTTCCTTATTGTACTCCTGATATATTTTTAATTAAAAATGTATTGATACATTACCAAATTGTGTCTGGTGGGAAACAGAACCATTTTAGTTCAATTGCAGCAATGGAGTCATCCAGTGCACTCACAACACAAATACAGCACTGGGATACTTCACTCTTTACTCTCACAGCATATTAAGACAGATCAATGTGCCAAGTGTCAGAAAACTAAGATGAATGCAGCATGCTCAAATTTGCCAATCAAGTCTAAATGCCTGTAATAAGGCTCTTCACAAATATATGTCAAACTAAATATTGGAGAAAGAAATGCTGGATAACAAGGATGCTTTCTCTCCTTTTGAAAAGTATTTTATGATGTAATTTGACATCCCCTCTCCATTTTGCCTGTCCACTATTTGGGGGGCTGAAATAAAATTCACGATTGGTTATTTCACATGGACTTTCATATGGGCTCTTTGGAAATTGTTTGTGTTTATACTTTTTTAATCAAGTTGACATAAGATAGACTTATGTGGAAAGAGAAAAATCATTGAGAGTATGCCTCAATTTAGATTGCCTGTAAGAAAATTTGTAGGGTATTTTCTTGATCAATTATATATTTGTGAGGAAAAAGCACACGGTGGATGGTGCCACCTCTAGGGAGGTGGTCCAGGGCTGTATGAGACAGCAGGCTAAACAAACCGTCAAGACAATAAGCACCTTTCTTTGTGGTATTTTCTCACAGAAAGAGAAAAGTAACTATGGCAAGGTTTGATTAATTTGAGGCATCTTATATACACACACAACACACACACACACACACACACACACACACACACACACGGGAGGCTGCTTCTTTGTCCCAGCCACCCAGGACTGAAATAATTACACATAAACCATATTAATTAAATCACTGCTTGGCCCATTAGCTCTAATTTCTTATTGCCTAACTCTTACATATTAATTTAACCCATTTGTATTGATCTGTGTATCGCCACATGGCTGTGGCTTACTGGCTAAAGTTCAGTCTGGCTGTGGCTGGGCTATGTGGTTTCTTTCTGACTCCATCCTTCTTTCTCCCAGCATTCAGTTTAGTTTTCCCCGCCTAGCTAAGTTCTGCCCTGATATAGATCCAAAGCAGTTTCTTTATTTATTCATGGTAATCACAACATATAGAGGGAAATCCACCCCTCCTCTCTACACACACACACACACACACACACACACACACACACACACACACAAATAAAAAGGTTTATTTATGATTGATACAAAGACAAAGACTAATATTTAAAACACTGTCTTTTATTGAATACTTTTAAGAATATAGGCAGAAGTAACATTATTTGCAAATTTTCCAAACCAGAATTAACAGGAATTAAAAAAAAAAGATGAATCATTCTCATTTTACCTTCTCATTTTCGTGGTTAATTCTTCTTGTTTCTGAGCCTTTGGAGTATAAAGAAGTTAAAATGACTTATAATAAAGGAGTAACAAAATGAAACAAGTAGTGTGCAACTGAGAAACTTCTTCACATCTCACCTAGGTGTTATGCTAATTTCTGGAAACATTCTGAGAGCCATTTATCAATTATGTATAAAAGAACCATCACATAAAAGTTTCTGTATATGAGAATATTTTTATATGTATACATGGAACATTCTTGTGTATAAATCAACTTTGTTAACCTGGGTCATCACAAGATCAAATATCTTCCTTAGACCAAAAAATTTTTTCTCCTCTTTACACATGATTATTCTTATTGTCTGGTAATTTAACTGTCAAAAAACGGAGTTGTTTGGAATAAAGTCCTATTACAAGTGACCCTAATGTTATGTGTCATAGGTTTTATACTTCATCTCATTACATGGCCTGATGGTTTGAAGCTAAGATTGCAATCTTCAAGTTATAGTAAAGATAGAAGCTTTATTACACAGGGCTACTAAAAAGCACACGAGAAGCTTCAGTTTCCAGTTAAGCTCCCCTTAGTTCTCAACATGTACACTTTCAGAGCTTTCCTATAGGATGTCATGAGCAGATCCTGAATATGAACTTCTGAATCTGGATTCTGGGAGATGAAGTATCTAGATTGGCCAATTATTTGAAAGTTGTTGGAGAAAGACCCCCTTTGACATCAAGATATAAAGAATCAAGTACCAAAAGATGTAGTCTGCAATACTATGAAAGTAGATTTAAACCAGAGAGTTTCTATGGGATGATGACGTAAAAGTTTTCAATGTAAAATATGTAATCATAGAGTAAGTAAGAGGGGTTATGGTCAGGGAAATGGAATTAAAGGATAGGTCTGCTGAATATAATAAGTGGGAAATATTATGTGGAAAGTTACAAATGAGAATGGAAAAGTTGAAGATTTCATTTATGAGTGTAAAAAGGCATTAAAAATTTCACTGATTGCAGACACAATATTTGACTAAAGAAGATAAAAGCTGAGCGATTTTCACAGATTGCAAGAAAGAGAGGGGGATAAGTATAGACTCTGCCTGGGAGAATTCTCAGTAACTTAGGAGGAAAATCAGCCACATAATACACTCTGTGAAAGAATCAAAACAATGGAAGAAAGTCAACAAATTAGAACATTCCATTTCAAATTAACAATGATAAATAATAAAGTAGCTACTAAATGCAAGCTTTAGTCAAGGCTCAAGGGACTAATAATTACAAGGGAACAAATTTCTTTTATCTCAGGAAAAATAGTGTGCATCACCAATACAATGAATCAATACAATATGAACTGATGACATATAATGACCAGGACATCTTAAATTTAAAATCTATAACATTAAAGGTCACAGTGGGTGTCTCAATTTTTATGTTTCCTAACTTCTATGTCAAAGCTTTAATTTTTTCTCTCACAAGCTATGTACACTGGAGAAATTTTTGTGAAATACTCTATATAAAATATATATAAAATCAAACATTTCCTCATAACAAATAATAAATTCAGTTTAAAAAGATTCTGTGGCAATGACAATGAAAGAGATCAGTGCGTGCAGGCTCTTGTCATCAAGCTGAGAACCTGCATTAGGTTCTTGGGTCTATAAGGAATTTCATGTTAGAGACAAAAAATCAAATCTCACAAGTTGTCCTTTGGTCTCCGTAACTGAGCTCTCACAAAAACATAGATCTAATAAATAAACAAAATTTGACATTCCTCAATTTTATTACTTATTAAATAAGATAATAATTTTGCAAAAATAAGAGATGGGTATACTTATTTATTTAAACATATTAAATATTTTATATTTATCATGTAAAGCATCTTCAATATTTTCCAGTTATCAAGTTTACTTTTATACAATCATCAATGTTGAAAAACCACTTCAAATAAATATGTAGTAGAAAATGGCAGAAATGTGTTTACACCTAGTTCAGAAATTGTCAGAAACTCTATTCTAAACCAAAACTAAAATATTTAACATTGTTTCATGAAACTCAAGTCAGCAACTCACATGCTAACTTTTAAAATCACAAAATCCTAGCACAAATCAATCCAAGATATACTAAATTGATACTTGCATGTTGATTGCTTATAAGTGGAATAAGTGTGTTTGTTTTTCATGATTAAACCGTTATATTTCTATATGAGCCAAAACCTTTGTGTGTGCTGTAAAAACAGTACATTACATAATATTCAGTAGTCTAGTATGAGCTGAAGTGGTCCAGAAAGTGTTTCTTGTTTTCCAGCTGGAATGATGTAAAGTGTCTTGGTATATTCAAAACTCAGAATGCATTGTGTTGCCAGAAAGACCTCAGACTCATTATGTATTCCTTTTTGATTTAATTTTTGGTTAACATATCATCAGAACCTTTTTGTTGTTGTTGTTGTTGTTGCTTTTGGCCAAATTCACACAACATGTGAATAACAAGTATGGGGCAAGGCATCTATGATAGTCTTCACTTCTTATCACAGATTCACATCCTCTTCCCATGCATTATTTTTAATAAAACTATTTATTCACTTTTTATTCTTTTATTCACCCGCTTCCATATACATTTATTAATTAAGGATAGGCTTTTCCTGTCTGAGTAGTGATTGGAAACTACCTAATGTCAAGAAAGGTAAACAGTAAACTCCTGGGGGAGAGATTACCCTTCACTAATAGGAATTTATGATCTAAATTGTACCAGTACTGGTCACACACATCAAAGAAGCACTAACGTACAAATGCTCCTGTTTTCCTCATCTTCTTTCACTGTGGAAGTCTAGATAAAGCTCAATTGGCTTTTCAATTTTAGCTCCAATACTGTGGATTCCATTTCTTTAGCTGTGGCTTTGCTGAATAGGAACAATAGATGTTTCATGTATCGAATCATTCACACGAAACACACTGTGATTTGGTAAAGTGCCCTTGAAATAGGATTCTTCTCTCACTTTTATTGGAGGGAATATAAGATAGTGTTTTTTTTCTACTTATGGGGTCCACTGAATGAACCATATATTCATTTTGTTATGCATTTCGCTGAGCCCAAGGCTTTTGTGAAAATTAACGGTTATTTTTAAGATGAAAAAGGAATCAGATTATTACAGTATTTGGTTTGATTCTGTCATACTGTGAATGATCTGAGCAAAGCCTCCCATCTTGCGGGTTTATTTTTTTAGACACATTGGCTTGCATCATATTTTTTAGAAATGATTATTGTGGGGGTTATTGTCAAGATTTTTATGTTAACAAATTAGAAAATTCAAACAAACACTACCTTATCACCGGTTCTTTCACGAAATAAATTCGTCAATGCTCAGGTGTTTTTAGAGACTGTGTGGCGTTATTTGTGAATGGCTTTAGCTCTGCTTCCCTTCTGTGTCTTTCTCAGAATGAAAGAACCATACTTCATAAAATGAAAGCGAGTCATTTGACTCTTCTTACCAATATTATTCACCTTCACGTCTATAGACTCTTGGGTGAAAGAGTGGTTGGCACGCTTTCTCAGGGGAGGACTTGGAGAAGACTGTGTTGTAGGAATGCTGAGAATCAGAGGGCATCACTGCAGATTCACACATCATTTCAGGTGCAGCTGATGGCCAGGGCATTCCTGTAGAAGTTACCTGTTCAAACTTCTGGGAAAAAGAAACACACGCTTGTGCTAAGAAGTGATAATAATTGCCCCCTTTTTACCCTGTTGCTTCATAAACTACAGCTCCCTTACTACCTGGCCCCAACAGTGTTTTAATTTATTGTTGTTCCTGAGCATTCAAAGATATTGAAACCCATGTTTAGATAGTTTATCTTTATGTACATTTAAACAAATTAACTTTTTTCTTGAACAATTTGAGTAGGTAAAATAATGTAAAGAAGCAAGCAGCCTGTTTGCTCTCTGTGAGATTATAGACTTGCATACAATTCCATTAAGCATTATAAAACTATAGACCTTTGTATGGGTCATTGTTGATGTCAAATATTCTTTGTTACTAGATATATTTGTAAATAAGTCTTTGGGATTCCTTAAAAAATTAAGTATTACTTCAAAGAAATGACTAACACTCTACTAAAAAAATTAAATGACTTCATTCAGGTTTTTAAAAGCTGGCAACTTTATCAATGGACCTCGAATTTGTATGATATTTTCTCCTGTGTTCATTGTGTGTGTTTTCAAAACAAAAAAATTATGTAATTTCTTTAATTACTTCTTATGAGCAAGAAGTAATTATGTATTTAACATATATATGTGCATGTATGTATGTATATGAAACATCTTACATTTTCATGCCTTTACATCTATCACTCAAACAGTGGTGCATTTGAATCAGAGTTCTTTCATATGATAATATAATTTTTCACCTGTATGAAAGTCACAAAAAGGCTATGATTGTACATTATCCCATTATATTCCAGTACCTGAACCAAACAAAGCTACAAATTTTGATGCTAAGTATTCAAACTCATATATTAATTGCCAGGTTCCCACAGTTGCTGTTCTGCTAATAAGATCAAATCCTTGATGGTTGAAGAGTTTTACCATAGTTAACAGTTTCCCTCTGTGTAAAATGTGTTCTCCTTCTCTCAGTCAATCTTTCAGTTGTAAGGAATAAGTCACGATTCCATCAAGCTTCTGTGACTTTCTTGTTTCTGTCTCTTCTTGTTACCCCAAAGAAATTCATCCTGGTGCAATGGGCAAAACATTTTTATCTATCTCAAAACAGCTTTCCCAATTATTTGCATTTTTAAACCACTGTCTCAGTGTATTCATGTATCTCCTCAGCTGTCTCCAAAGAGATATGCTTAGGGGACACGTTCTCTGAACCATCAATGGCAGTAGTAAATGCCTTGCTCTGCAGAGAATTTAGAAGATCAAAACCTCATGGTGTACATGAGGGCCTAGATTATAATTTTCTTATATTCTTTTATGTACATTTATCAAAAATGAATTTCATCTGCCATGGGGCTTCACAATTCTCCAGTATGATTAGAGCCATCTGGAGCATCTCCCAAACCTCATTAGTTTTTAACTAACCAAAGTGACATAATGTTGTCAGAATATTTTACCACTTCCCTCTTTGTGTGTAGTCCATATCATTAGCAAGTACACTGAAATACCCAGGTCCCAACACCAAGAGTCACTATTTCCTCTTTTAACTTCTCACTCTGAGGATCACTCATGTCTTATCAACTCATGTTGCCAATGCCTAACTACTTTTTACACAACACATAAATCCTAGTTTATTGTCAGATATTGTGTATTTGTCTAAGAAGTGGCTAATATTTGGTTGCGTTAGCATAAAGGTAAAGAATGAACATTCATTGCTTCACTTCATTGTTTATAGTATTTTAAGATATTTTATTTTTTGTGATCATTTTCTATTATCTCCCCCCACTGCTTTTCCTATTTCAAACCCTTCCCATTCACTTTAGTTATTATTTAATTTCTTCTAACTTAGTTTGAGGAAATGCATTTATATCCATGAATAATGACTCATTCCTTTATTTTCAGCACTTCAGAAATAAAAAGGCTTGCCAAGAATTTAAGAAAAATTTAAATCATATAGCGAATTTCAGGCCATTTGGATACAGAATGGACTGTAAGTCAAAAAAAGCAAATCTGTGCCTATGAAAGCCGAACACAAAGCAGAAAATTACAATTTCCAACTTAATTTAGTTATATTTTGTTCCTTTTGTTTTAAAAATTGACTTAAACAGCATAGTCACTGTAATATATTTTCAGAGTATATTATTTTAAGAAACTCAAATATTCCCAAACCTTGAATAATAATGGGAAAATACCCACGACGTCTGCTGTGGAATGATCTTTCTCTACACTGTGACTATTCATTACTCTCATTGGTTAATAATCAAACCTTTTTGACCAGTAGACAGGCAGAATAAGGTTAGGGAGAACATTCAAACTGAGAACTCAGATGAGGAGGGGTGGAGCTAAGGGCGATAACAGCTAGCAGCTGGAGGAACAAGATGCAGTACAGCATAGGTAAAGCCATGAAACCCATGGCAAAACAGATTAAAAGAGAGCTTGGGGTAGTGGGAGGGTGGAGATGGAGGAAGGGTGGTTATTGGAGAAGGGATTAAGATATCAACATTAAGGGAGTCATTTTAAGGTTAGCAAGAGACTTGTCTCTAGAGGGGAATCCCAGGTGTCCACAGGGATGTCCCCAGCTAGGTATTCGGGCAGCAGAGGAGAGGGTCCCTGAATTAGCCTTGTCCCATAGTCACGTTGATGAACATCTTGACCATCACCATAGAAATTTCATCTGATGGATGGAGATAGAGTCAGAGACCCACATCTACATCAGAACAAAGAACTGAGCTCCCAAGGTGCAGTTGAAGCGCAGAAGCAGGGAGAAGACGAGCAAGGAAGTCAGGTCTGCAAGTGACTGGCCCATCAACTGAGACAGTGTGCCTGATATTTTGGGAGCTCATCAAATCCAGCTGGACCAGGACTGAATGAGCATATTACGAAACCGGAATCTCGGAATGTGGCTGCCAACGGGAATTGACTGAGAAACAAATGATAATGGCATGGGAACCTATCTCTTCTGCATATACTGGCTTCTTGGGAACCTAGTCTATATGGATGCACATCTTCTTAGGCCATGATGGAGGGGAGAGGGCCTTGGGCTTCCCACAGGGTAGGGTACCCTATACCCTCTTTAGGAAGCAGGGGGAGGGAGGAGGGATATTGGGGGAGCGGGAGGGCCTGGGACAAGGGGAGTAATTGTAAATTTCTCTTTTAACAATAAAAAAGGGGATTTCACACATCCCTATACCCACCCCAAAGTTCGCCCTTTCCTCTACAGGACCTGCTCCGCGGACCACCTACAGTCTCTGTTCCAGTGCTGAGGTCAGGGAACCAGAGGGATGAGTGAGGGAGAGCTCTGAGGGAAGGTACCCGAGGCCTCAGTGCAGGCAGCACCAGCTCTGGCTGCTGCCCCCCCATTCCACACATCCCCTGCCCCCACCCCCAAGTTCATCCTTTCCTCTGCTAGATCTGCTCCGCAGACCACCAGGAGTCTCTGTTCCTATGCTGAGGTCAAGGAACCAGAGGGGAGTCTCTGTTCCTGTGCTGAGGTCAAGGAACCAGAGGGTTGATCCACCTGGAGAGGAAGAGATGGGCAGGCGCCAATCCAAGA
>JAQHUG010000061.1:7916133-7931012 GCA_028555095.1 Dicrostonyx torquatus | reverse complement strand
TAGTGGGGGAGCGGGAGGGCCGGGAACAAGGTGAGTAAATGTAAATTTTTCTTTTAACAATAAAAAAAGAACTAAATTTTACAGGCAAAAAAAAACCAATAAAAAAAGGAAAAAAGAAAGGAGATCACAAATTAAAAAAAAAAAGAAATGGATTAGTTTAAAAGTAAACCTAGTTAGTAATATATCTAAGCTGTACGGAAACACAGTTTTTAATTATTGTTACAAATCTGAGAGATTATTTAAAAGCTGCTGTGGAATGGTTCAGGACAGGAAACTTCTGTTTTCTAATCATAGTTTCTCTTTTATTGAAAACTGATTCTTTTCTCATACAATATATTCTAATTACAGCTTCCCCTTTCTTACTCTTCGTCCCACCTCCCCTTCCAATCAGTTCCAGTTCCTTTCATTAGATACAACAACAACAAAAAATAACAAAGTAAAACATAATTAGATAAAATAATCCATCACATCTAAGTTTGACAAAGTTATCCCCCAGAAGAAAAATAGCCCAACAGAAAGCACAAGAATCAGAGATGCAGTCATTCCCATAGACAGTGTAAACCTCCACTGTCTAGATTGTATGGCAATTCAGTATAATGATATATCCAAAAAGTCCAAATACATGAAACATATCCATTTTATTTCAATTACAAACTACATTTTTGTGGTATTAAAAAATAAAATATTTATGGCTAAGTTCTTACATCTTCAGGTACAATTTGTATTTCAAACATGACGAATTTTAGAAGTAATGTTTTAAAAATGTAAAAATATGTACATGTTAACAAACTTATTTTGCTAAATACTGCTTAAAATGGTGTCATGCTTCTATTTTTTGAAGTGAAAATTATTCAGTAAAAGAGAGAAGAATAGGAGGAGGAGGAGAAAAAGAAGAAAAAAATCTAGCTATGAATGCAACAGCATTTGGAGATTTTTTATTTTAAAGTTCAAATAAAGCCAGTTGGATTGGCAAAGGGAGGGTTTTTAACGTGCTAATAGTAATCCAAATATTGACATGAGTTTAGTAAGATTTTTCATGCATACACATCTGTTTCTAACGTATCCAGTATGCAAAGCTTACCTGTTGCCTTTACCTACTTAATTGCAAACCTTTATAATTAAAAAGTCAACTCTACAAAGATTAATTTTAATAAATTCAATTAACCAATTCCTGTAATGTGAAGGCCTCAGAATTTCAGAAATATGTCTGAAGTTAAAAGTTGTGAGATCAATAATAACGACCCCTCCTGGGTTTCTTGGCCCAGACTACACATTTCTAAGCTGGGTGGGGTCCTGTTGCTATGTGTTTTCCTGATGAGTGAAGGCATCATGCCACACGCTGATGATTACTTGGAGTGGATCAGTTATATCACACATACACCACCAAAAAATCAAGTCTCCCAACAAAAGCATAATAGATGACTTGAAAACACATTATTTCCCTTCTATTAACTATATTTGAACTCTGTCCATGGATTACTTTTAATCAGTTAGGTATAATAATATCCTATACACAGTAAAGCCTCATGAGAATGAAACAATTGTGTGTCTATATTTATTTCAAACTTGTGACTTATCTTCTAGAGCTATCCCTCTTCTGTAGTGGCAGTCACATTTTCTCAACAATTAGCAGCAAAAGCTTGGTTTTTCGCTTTTTTGTTTCTCCCCCTCCCCCAAAGTAAGAACTAACATTCTGTTGTTCTATCATAAAGTGTTTTCCTTGAAGAAATTTATAAACTTATGAAAGTTATTTTTAAATATTTTTATTGATAAGAAACCAGTTAAGCAAATCTCTAGCCAAAAGCCTACCTGGCACTTTTTCTATTGCCATGACAAAGGGACATGACAATATATATTTTATATTAGTATGTTTTAAAATATGCCTTGTTAGGTGACAAATCAGTACTTACTTTATTCTTTAAGATAAACATTCCAAAGTCTTATTATATTTGTCATATATGGGAAAATATAACTTAAATTTAGTGTCAGAAATTGCTAAGCTGAAATAAGTAAAGTATAAGTAGATTTCTAATAAGATGATTTGTTCTATTAAAAATCTGTTTAAATGTGCTTTTTCTCCTCCATCTAGCTTACGTTTTGTTATTAGTTTGCCAAAGCCTTTTTCTTTATCTTTACTATAATTATCTCTATTCATGCCTTTACTTAATGTCTTTTGCTATTGTATTTTCATCGGTTTATATTCATTATTTGATCTCTTTAATAAAAAGCATGGATTTCATCCACATTTTAAAATGACTTCATAAATCTATACATCACTCTATGTGTAAATATGTAGCAAGACTGATGTTTATATTTCTTAATTCATCATGAATGTAGACGTTTTATCAACTCTAGAAATATAGTTTGTGTGGGCTTATGATTTCCAACATTTTAAAACATTTATTAAAACTTGAGATGTGTAATTTTGTACTTCCCAAAATGTGCGGACTTATTTCTTAAGAATATTACTGGTGACCTGTTTGGACGTAGTATAAATTTCATTCAAAAGGTTAATATCATCAACACATTTAATATCTATTATTTATCCAAAATATAAATCCTCCAAATTATCTAAACAGTTTTTTTCAAGGCTTCTTAATTTTTCTTTTTTTAATCAAGATTCATTTGCAGTAGAATGGTAGAAGTCACTATATAGCAGATTCATGAGTCATGGCCAAGGCTAAAAATGAAATCCCTAGCATGTGGGCTGTTGTGAGGTCATTTCATTGCACACAGTACCTGGCCACCAGATACTGGATGGAGAAAAAAATAATTGAAACATAAGTAGAAAATCATTACTTACATAAGTGTAAATGTGATAGAATCAAGTTAAATTTGCCAACTTGTTATAAACTTTGTGATGAGCATTTACCAAAAAATATCCTCTCTGGAGCATTTCATTTCTTCCATTGATCTTACATTAAAACATGATGAGAAAATAATTAGCAAATGAAGACATCAAGGGACATGTAAGACTCACACACGATGACACAAAATGATACGTAGGACTTCTGATGTGATACCAGGTAGAATGTATCACATCTTAGCCAGGTGAAGAGAGAATTCCAATCTATTATATAATTTACAGTATCATAACAGCCCCAGGAAATTAGTTGTTTTGTGCTATTATGTTCCATTTGTTCTGATGGCATGTTTATATGAAGTCTAATTCACAAAAAGAAATAAAATCTTTTGCCGATGAAGTGTTTGACTTCCTCCGTGGAAGGCTTTGGAGACATTAGATATTCTGAATATTCACATGCTCCTTATGGGAAATAAGCCCAGGTGTGACTCAAATAGTCAATGGCACTTAATTCTTACTTCCAAGAAGGATCTCAAATGTATAATGAATTACCAAGTTGTTTGAAGTCAGTTTTCTCCCATGGAAGAGTAGAAACTCATGACTTTTAATAATAAGCAAATGATTAGTAACAGGAGGCTTACTAATGCCCCTCATACTCATACAATTTGCATATTAGATTTCATAAATATATATAAAATTTAAATTGTTGTAACAGACAGACATGGCTCCCTCCCCGTCTTTAAAGGAAAATATGACATTCACATGATATATATCTATAAAGAAAGAAAAAATGTACATGGTTTCAGTGTAATGTTATAATACCATCTGCATTTTTATTCCATCTATATTTAAAAGCCAAAATGGTAGGAGTCTCTCTCTTTTTTTTAATTGTAAAAATAAAGAACTACATTCCCAAACTTTTTCAATACTTCGGCAAGTTAGATGTAGAAAGATTTTTTCTTGGTGAAAAGACCATATAACCCCATTAAAATCGGGGTTTATGATGGCCTTTAGCAACAGCATTATGCATGGCGCCTCTGTAATTTTATTTGATCCACAAAAAAAATAGTTTCAGTTATATAATGGATAGTCTCACTGAATTTTCCTTTTCTGCAGGCTTGCACATGTATTATTTTATACATACCCACGTCTGTCCTTGTGATATCATTCTGCCAAAACTGCTCTTTGATGAATGCTAATAAACTCAAACACCAAATATTTCCCTATAATATTTAAGTCTGGGGGTGGAAAATAACAAAGAGCAAGGCTGAATAAATCATTGGCTACACCTGATATTGAAAACAGGACCAAATACCCATGGCTTCAAAAGATGGAATTCATCCAGTCAGAATACACTGTTCTTCTCTGTCCATACTGATCAGACTACACAATGTAAAAGTCTTTATGGTATATACCATTAAGAAAGGGGTTGTGTGTTATGAAACATTGAAAAAGGCAAATCATTCCCCCAAACTATGAAAATTCATCTTCAAAAGTAATGAACAATTTAAAAAAATCTATTTTTTTCCATTGACATTGCCAGCATGGTATTATTACAGTTAAATATTTGGAAGGTCTTATACTGTGAACTTCTTTATATTCCATCAAAACACTAATTTGGTTCTGCTCCATCTAAGCATCAACTTCCGAATTTGGAAGAGATTTTCGCTGCTGTTTCTTAATGCACAATAGTAAAGTCGGTTCAGGCCTTCTCCTTTATGTATTTTTGTTGACATCATTTTTATTTTTATTATCACATTTGACTACCAACTCATTACCTCTTTCTGCATCTATGACTATTTTATAGCAATTTCTTCCTTCTTAAAATCTTTCTACTATATTTTGAGTTTCAGTAGTTTTTGGTTTATATTATATACTGTTATATGAATGTATATGCAAAACATTGTTTAAGTATATATGTCTTCTAGGTTTATATATTAATTTTACACACCACACACAGTGTCCTGTTCACTCACTCATATGCATGTGGAGGTCAGGACAGTGCATTGTAATGTCTTCTTTTATCCCTCTTTGCTCTGTGTGTCATTGAACTTGATATTTCATGTTTAGACTCGATGAACATGTCAGAGGACTCTAGGCACCTTTCACGATCTGTGAAAGAACTGTGGGATTAGAATTATGCATAGCCACACCTACCTTTTTAATTGTATGTTTTTATCTGAACTCAGTTTTTTATGTTATCACAAGTACTTCACTGACCGAGCCATGTCCCCAGTAATACATTTTAAAGATAAATTCCATTAGCAATCCATATTTTGAATTAATACATTTCAAGAGTAAATAAATGGAGACAGAATTACATTCATTTTCTTTATGACTTTGTTAAGTCTAAGTTTGTTGTGTGTTTGGAGACTTTATTTTGACAGTATGTTTCTTTCAATGTTATCTATATTATGATAATGAACCTTATCATAAAAATTCAGAAATCTTTATTTTTAAAACATATTTTTAATTTGCACACAGGCTCATCAAAATCTCTATTTAACTACCAACCAAAGTGGTTTATGACAAATTCTGTTCTGTTATAAATGTTTTCCCTTAGAACAGCTATTTTTATTTTTTTCTCCCTCCAGATGATTTGGGAATATGTGGCCAAATCTTTTTTTTTTCCCCCATGGTGGGTTCTTCAGATGGTCTTTCATATTTCCAAATAACCAACAAAAAAGAGTAAGATGTATTTAGATCTAATAAGTTTTCAAGAGGCTTTCCTAGAGAATATCTTAGTTTGAGAAATAGAATAACGTTCATAGTTATTGAAAATGTTCTTTCTCATTGTAATGATTAATAATGACTATCAACTTGACAACATTTAGAATACCTAGGAGACAAGCCTTGGTCTATGCTGATGAAGAAGTATACTGATTAGGACCATGGAGGTGAAAAGACTCACACTAAATAAAAGCAACTGGGTTTGAGTCCTAAACTGAATAAAACAGAAGGAACTAGTTGAGTACTAGGATTCAGCCATACATTCTTCCTGACTGTTGATACAACATGACTAGTTGTATCAGGCTTCTACCACTTTGACTCCAAGTTAAGATGGACTTCAACTTAGATCCAAAATAAACCCTTCCTTCCTAAGTCTGTCTTTGCCAGGGTATTTTACCACAGTACGAGGGAAAGTAACACACCCAGGTTGTAGTAATGATGTCTGTGCACACCATTTGCTTTTTATAGCACTAACTTGTTAAATTAGGTATTGTATAATTGTATGCTTTTACTTATTCTGTTTCACCATCTACAATGAAAGACCACTTTCTGTGTTTTCTTTTACAAAATCATTAAAATTTAAATCAACAAATGCTTTTGAGTAAAGTAATGAAAGGTTCCATTGTGTGCAAGCTCTACTCTTGGACAAGACAGTGATTCTTTATTAATTCACTCTGTGAATGAGCAAGTATTTGATGAATGCAAATTAATAAGGAAACAATTAAAATTGAAAACAAGGGAAGAAAAAGAAGGAAGGAGAGAGAGAAAATGCAGAAAATTAAGTTATGATGCAGAATTTATGCAAATAGACCTCCAAGTTTTATAAAATAGATACATTTCCTAGTAATGTTTTAATATTGATCTTAAGGCTATTTTTATAAACAAAACTAAAGCAAAGAGATGAGAGTTGCCTACCCTTTGCATATTTATTAATTTTACTCCATATTGCTATGTAGTCCCTTTGGAAACATTTGTATGCAAGGTTGTTTGAAGATAGGCAATATTGCAAAGTAAGTGAAATTCTGAGAAAGAATTAAAAATATTCTCATAAAAAGTTCTCTGGTAAATGCATAAAAATATGCTACCTCTTATTCTCTCTCTCTCTCTCTCTCTCTCTCTCTCTCTCTGTGTGTGTGTGTGTGTGTATGTATTTGAATTCATACCCTGTCATAATTCTGTTTATCTTCCTTTATATTTATTACATCCATAGATCATAAATGGATAGTTTCATTGATTAAAGAGGTCAAATTTTCAGTTCATAACCAATATTGCGAATCATTTCTATTTATTTTACAGAGAAATATCAATTAACATAATTTCAAAATACTCAAATTTATTCTAGAGGTACTACCTTAATTTTTTAGTGCATCTGTGTTCTTCTACCTATTTGTCCATAGACGTTGCTGCTTAGATGGAACACAAATAAGTAAGTTGATGCTTCGAGTGAACATAAACCAGTGAGCAGGATGAGAACCTCCAAATATTTATCAGTAATAATAACATGCATGCTATGCCTATGAAAAGCAAATAAGTACTTAATTTTTTTCATTACTTTTAAAGATCAGTTTTCACTGATTTTTGGGTGGTGATATATGACTGGTTCAATGGAAGTTTCAAATCGTGACTGATTTGTCTGTGAATTTGGCTTGTTTTTTGAGTTGCTGTTTGAAGTGACCTTCAGTCTGCATTGAAGCTAGCTTGACAGTTATGTACACATTGTTGGTACCCACACTACATTAAAACTAAAGAAGTCGTGAACAGTTTAATGAATTCCAGGTCTTTAAGACTTGGATCAAAAGAAGCATTAGAAATACTGGCATTAATTTGGGGATCATATTAACTTGCTCCTAAATTTCATGCTAAATTATATGTCAGAACTGAAGTCAAGATTCCTGAGAAAAGTTTATGATCCCATGTAAAATTTTTAATAATAACCAAGACATGGAAAACATATAGCAGAAGATTAATTATATTGTATGGACAGTTAAATTATATATCACATATGTACATATTATTCACACAAATCATTAGTTATATGTTGTAATAATGTATATGTGATGTATATATATATATATAAGTTAACTATGCCATTGATGATAATGTAGAGGTACTTGGAATAACTTTATGTCTTGAACTACTTACAAAATGAAATATACTCACTTAAGTGCGTTATCTAAAAGTGAGAAATTCAAAAACTTTTTAGCAGTCTTTATAACCAGGAAGGTAGGGAAAACTTCCAAGGCTGTGGAATTTCAGTATTCTAGATGAGTAAGTCATAAAGTCCTGCTGTGTACCATAGTTCATGATACGAAATGTTGGGAATAGAGCTATAGATCAGCATCAAGTATTGCATATGTACAAACATACCAGATTACACACTAAAGTTGTGTAGGCCTCTTCATCTCATTATACTTCATTTGATGTACAAATTAATAATTACAATGCTTACTGAGGGTAGATATAATGCTAGGACAGTATGTTGTATATATATCAAACAACGAATTGTTACTGTGCTAATTTTTATTGTGTCCAAGCAGAATTTACTGCTTTGTAAACATTACTAATTGTTTATTTCAAGGAACATGTTTATTACATCAGATAAAGGTAAGCATACCTTTATGATCATTACTCTTAAATATCTTAATATCGTAAATGAGTGTCCTTTCAAAAACTATTTTATATATAGCTAGAATTTTCTTCTTACTAATCTCACTTGTTTCTTAGAACTCTGTGATGTAAACTGGCACCATCAGCATAATGTACATTTTGCCAAGAAAACATAGTCAGGACAAGTCACTGATCTATTTACTACAGTCTAGTCTTCATAGAGATAGAGAGAGGAATTTGTCTCAGGCTTTGTAATTCTCAGGTTCATATGCATTCTAATAAAATGTGCTAATACTAGTCTCTCACAGATGCCAATGACTGCCCTTGGGATTTAACCTGGAGAAATCCACTCAAAAAGTGTTTGCCCCATCATTACAATAACCCTCAAGTGTTTTCTAAGAACAGTTATTATTGGGGTTGGAGAAAGGGCTCAGGAGTTAAAAGAACTCCATACTTTTCTAAAGGATGGGAAGCCAGTGCCCAGAACCCTTGTCTGGAGGCTCACACCCATCTGTAACTCCAGCTCCAGGGAATCAGAGAGAACTTTTGGTCTTCATAGAAACCTTCTAACACCACACATGTAACTTACACACACACACACACACACACACACACAAACACACACACACACATACACACACACGTACACACATAAATAAAAGCAAATAATTAAAATACATTACTCCTAAACTCTCCTAAAATCCTAGATAATTTCTTCTTCATGTTTTTGCCAACAACTGATCTATATTTTTATGGTTTCATCACCTATGGAAATTAAGAATTCAATGTCTTACAAAAGTCTCCTTGATTTAAAATTTACTGTATTTCTAAGAAAAGAAAACCAAGCTTTTTATTTCACCAAAACTACAAAGACATGAAGAAATTTATTGTTTTCTATTTTATCATTTGGCTCCCTGCCCCACAGCATTGAGAGTTTTCCTGGAGTTTTGATTCTGTAGAGGCACTTTGGATCATAATTTATGAGGTAGGTCGAATCAGATAATAATGTATGCCATTTATACTTTATCATACTCACATGGCTTTATGGGTGTGTACCTTAGAGGCACAGAGGCAAATTTTTATTAACACATGTTTATACATAATTGACCAATTGGGAAGTGGTAAGAAGTAATGGCTGTGATTTACATAGACTCTGCAATGTCTTAGAGCACCTCACCCTGTCTGGAGCCCCACTGTGACAGATGAGCCAATGCCTGTGGGGAATGACAGCATGCTATTTATGGCATTTCCTTCTGAGACAATTAAGTAACATATGCCAAGACCATAGGGATTATCTTTGAGCTACGCAGTATGTAATTCTATCTGAAGAGAAATATAATATTTTATAAATTTGACAAACCATAAGAAAGCTTAAATTGATTCACCCAATTTAATAAATGCAGTAACTTTCTTGTGCTTTAAGATTTACTTCTTGATAAGAGTATGCCATGAAAGATTAACATGTTATATACATACATTATTCAAAATAGATGGCATATTTATTTTCTAAGGGTACAATGTTCACGGTGAACTCTTATATAGGAATACTTTATTTTAGTAACTGTTTTTCCAAGCTTAAGCTAAACCAAGGGAAAAGTCACTTAAGTATATACTATAGTTTTTTAAAACACAAGTGATTCATGATATCATTGTGCTGTTGTTCTATAAGCCATAGTTAGGGACAGATAATAAGTTGGCAAGGGGAAATTAGAGAGAGAGAAGAAGTTTGATATCTGAGTGACTGCACTGTTTTTACCTGTCCTTGGTGACACATGGGATTCGTGCTGTGCCTTCTTTGTAAAGACAGTTTGGGCTCACTGATGCCTAGGAGAATTCTAAAGAACTCAGGGATGACAAAGACAGCTGATATTCAAAGATATGTCAGTTATCAACAGTGACAGCACTGGAGTTCAGTGGATTTGCAGATTTGCCCCTGAAGTTTACTTATTTCAATTGTCCAGTGTGTGCGGATGAGGTATGTGGTGTACGGTCTGTGGTGTGTGTGTGTATGTATGGTGTGGTATATGATGTGGTGGTAGTAGTTTGCATGTATGCGAGTGAGTGTGTGTGTGTGTGTGTATGTATGTATGTATGTATGTATGTATGTACGTACTTGTAGATATGTGGAAGCCAAATGATGACTTTGAATTCCCTGTTCTATTTCCACCTAATTTCCGTGAAACAAGGTCCATCACTGAATCTTGAGTTCACTGTATTTCAGCTAGACAGGCAGTCCAGAAAGCTATAATCATCCTTCACCTCAGCTCCCAACAAACACTGGGGACACGTGTCATCACTCCCATTTTACATGGGTGCTGGGGATCATCTCCTTATGTTTATGTTGTAAGCAATTTCACCCACTGAGTCATATCTACATTATTTTCAAGCAAGGTTTTGCACTAGACATGGGGCTGACACATTCAGATATTTTTTTTGGGGGGGGCAGCAGGTCCCAGGAGCCTTTCTTCACCTACCTCTGTAGTGCTGAAATCACCATCACACACAAACACACCTGGCTTTATTTATCTGCTTTTTTTTCTTTTCTTTCTTTCTTTCTTTCTTTCTTTATTTTTTTATTATTGTTAAAAGAAAAATTTACATTTACTCCCCTTGTTCCCAGCCCTCCCGCTCCCCCACTACCCCACCACCCTCCCCCTGCTTCTTTAAGATGGGGCAGGATACCCTGCCCTATGGGAAGCCCAAGGCCCTCCCCCCTCCATCTCGGTCTAGGAAGATGTGCATCCATATAGAATAAGCTCCCAAAAAGCCAATACATGCAGAAGAGATAGGTCCCGGTGCCATTATCGTTGGTTTCTCAGTCAGTCCCCACTGGCAGTCACATTCATAGGGTCCAGTTAGGTCATATGCTCATTCAGTCTTGGTCCAGCTGGATTCGATGAGCTCCCAATAGATCAAGCACGCTGTCTCTGTTGGTGGGCCAGTCCCTCATGGTCCTGACTTCCTTGCTCATCTTCTCCCTCCTTCTGCTCTTCCAATGGACCTTGGTAGCTCAGTCCCTTGTTCTGATGTGAATGTGGGTCTCTGGCTCTATCTCCATCCATCATGCGAAATTTCTATGGTGACGATTAAGATATTCAACAAAGTAACTATGGGGCAAGTTCAGTTCGGGCACCCACTCCTCTGCTTAAACTGTGTGTGTTGAAAACCAAATTTTGTCCTTGGACTTATAAGGGAAGCATTTAACTAAGCCACTTCCCCTGCCACTGGTGGTATTGCTTAGGTGATGAATGAATGGTGAGAAGTACCTTTTCTAAGACTCTGATGATTTTGCCTCACTCAAATTCACATAGCCCTTGGTTGTCTCTGTGTTACTGCGTTTCTTTCAACCTGGTCTTGTATTTCCAGAGTTCGGCAACCTTGGAGCTTATGGGAAGATTCCATAGGGTTATTATGAAAAGCTCATATACCAGTGTCACAATACTTTATTAAAATAACAAAAAAGATTTAAAAACCTGTTTTTGTTTTTGTGCTTTTGAAAGAAACACAGAAGAAGGAAAAGAATGAAAGGAAAGGAAGGGGTGGGAAGATAAAAAAGGGGGAAAAGACAAAGGGGTGTTAGGGTTAAAATCAAGTTCAATCAGAAATTATTTGATTCTTCAAAACCTCTAGAATATTTTGCTGGGACTAAAAAGTAGCAGGTGCATTGGTTAGTTTTTCTGTGCATTTGATAAAAGCTAAGGACACCTGCAGAAAGGGAGCCTTAATTGTGAAAACATATCTATCAAATTGCCCTGTAAGAAAGTCTGTGGGGAAGCCTGGCGGTGGTGGCACATGCCTTTAATCCCAGCACTCGGGAGGCAGAGGCAGGCGGATCTTTGTGAGTTCGAGACCAGCCTGGTCTACAAGAGCTAATTCCAGTGAAGGCTCCAAAGCCACAGAGAAACCCTGTCTCTAAAAAAACCAAAAAAAAAAAAAGAAAGAAAGAAAGAAAGTCTGTGGGGTATTTCCTTGATTAATGACTGACATGCAGCAGCCTAGCCAATTAAAGGCAGCACTACTCCTGGGTTGATGGTTCTGGATTGTATAAGAAGGCAGACTGAGCAAGTCATGGGAAGTAAGCAAAAAACAAAACAACAACAACAACAAAAAACCAAACAAAACCAGCATTCTTCTATGGTCTTGGCTTCAGTTTATGCATCCTGGTTCCTACTTTGTTTGAGTTCTTGCTTTGACTTCCCTCAGTGACAAGTGTGATGGTTACATATATGTATACTATATCCCCTCCTATTGTTCTTCTTTGCAATGCTTTCCTTCTACTTTGCCAGTACAAAATGAGAAGTGGCATGAGACAGTGACTCTATCAGGCCTCATGGCAAACCCAGATTTGAAAGTGAATTTTGCTGGGTTACCAAAAATTTTGTAAGAAATAATATTGTAGAGGTTCTGTTGCTCTTTATAAAACATTTTACACATCCCTTTTAGTTGCTACCCCAATCTCTTTGACAACACTTTTTGATAGAATCTACACAAGCCTTATAGAAATCAAAGATTATGGTAAAGACAAATTCCTTCATTTATGTGGTTTTCAAAATTTTTCTTTATATTGTACTCCTCTCTATTCCTTCCCTTCATTCATCCTATGTTTGTTTCTCTTCTTTCTTGTTCATACTCACATATTTTTTTTAATAGAAAGTGATATAACCCAGACACTACAATAGAAAACTGTGACCTTAATGACTAAGGGATGCATAAGCCCTTTGCACTTCTTCCTGGTACTTTGAAAAACATATTCTTTTAATCATCTTTGGAATCAATCTTTTAATTCTTCAAACATTTTCCTATTAAGACATGAGAGGTAAACATAAAAATATTTATAAGCTAAGATTTCTTTTTAATTTCAATCTGTGAAATGTATTCAATCCTGGAGATAAGAACAAGAAAACAAACAGAGAGTAGAGGTAATATTCACTTAGAACTACTCAGCATTTAGACACAGCAAGAACAATATCCACAGTGAAAGACACGGATGGTTACACAATGTTATATGTAGTTGACTGTGGATGCCTGTGACAGTGAAGCTCAGAGTACTATCACACCTGGTACAGAGGTATAGCATGGCTCAAAGACGAGAAGTAGTTCATAAGTGCTGGCTCTCATATATCAGTTCCATAATAACTGTATTTCCACCAATTTCTAACCACATGCATTTGCTTCTAATTAGCAAACCTGACACACATAGCCTTGTAACACAGGATATTGTTACCGCATCATTCTTCACTCTCGAGCAATAAACATTTTCCTTATTTCAATCACATTTTTGCAAACAACAACAACAACAAAAAGCTTCCAGAAAAACTTAATGACTCAGTGGAAACTTTTGGGTATAATACTTAGGAACCTTTATCAGAAGTTCTCAAACTTTCTGGAGAGCAGAGAGAGTCTTGGAAAATGTTGTGAGGAGAGCAATCAATACTGGGCTTCAATGAAAAAATTGGAGGGGAATTAATTAAACAGTGGGTGCTTTCACCTGAACTATACTGCATTTTGAAATAAATATTCATAATTGTAAACATACTAGGAATTTATTGTTTTTAAAATATATTTTTATTATTTGTTGTGGGTGTATCTATGCATGTATGCATGCATTGGCACACATACATGTATTTTATAGTGGAGAATAACTTGTAGTAGTCAGTTCTTCCGCATCCACTGAGTCTCAGGGCTCAAACTCATGTCTCCAGGTTCAGCATTAAGAGCCCTTAATTGCAGAGCCACTATAGTGTCCCTCTTGTTGATTAAATTGTTGATATTGTGTAGTGGTATAGAGGTTTAATGAGAGTAATAGGATTAATTAACAATCATTTTGATGTTTAGTTATCTGATATATAGCTACATGAGGTCTTTCAATGAGGAAAAGTGAGATGCTAGTTAGTGCACTGGCTATCAATCAGGGGCAGCAGAAATGTCCCCTTTTAGTTTCTAGACTATGACAGAACCTGACACCTAGGAAACTATGGCAACAATGTGGTAAAATGACACCTAAGAGAGAACTAAATGCCAACAGCAAGATAATTTTCTAGAATCTATAGAAACAGGAAGGAGTTAAAAATCATAATATCCTCATTGAGCTTTACACAGTGCAAATAAATCAGTTTTAGAAACTGCACGAAGTAAGCATAAAGATTGCTCCATGAATGTGGAATCCAGCTAAGGTTCAGAGAACCAGAGTCATCTAAAGAATTCTACAAGTCCCAGGAAATCATGTGTTTAAAATTAACTTGCTGCTTAAAATAGAATGATTAACCGTTACTAACAGTGTAAACAGAGAATAACCTGAACTCATTTGTGTTTTCTCTTTAATGCTTATCCAGGTACTCTGAGAACAGGCTCAACATGAATGAAAGTGTCTGGCCTCATTTACTGAAATATAGTTTATAGTCTTCCTTGCTGAGTCTCAAAGAGCTCCTAAGAAACAGATAATATTTAATGCCTGGGCCATTTGATAGGGCAGGACTTAGATAGGCAGGGAAAAGAAAAGAGGACGCTGGGAAGACTGGGTCAGAGCCTGTCGCCATGAAGCTCCTGCAAAAGATGGAATTACCATAGATCTAGATCTGTCCGGTAAGTCACCCACCTCGTGGTGACATACAGACTTTTATAATGGGTTAGTTTATGAGGTGAAGGCTAGCCGGGAAGAGGCTAGAGATAATGGGCAAGGCAGTATTTAAATTAATACAGGTCTCATGTGGTTATTTCGGGCATAAGCAAGCAACCAGCC
>JAQHUG010000061.1:7877495-7894304 GCA_028555095.1 Dicrostonyx torquatus | reverse complement strand
AAAAGTCCTTCAGGGCTGGAGAGATGGCTCATTGGTTAAGAGCACCACCTGCTCTTTCAGAGGTTCTGAGTTCAGTACCCATCAACCACATTGTGGCTCACAACCATCTGTAATGAGATCTGGCGCCCTCTTCTGGCGTGCGGGCATACATGGAGGCAGAATGTTGTATACATAATAAATAAATAAATAAATAAATCTTTTTAAAAATAAAACAAAAAAAGTCCCTCAACAAAAGAAAAAAATAGGCAAGGACCAGATGATTTCAGTGCAGAATTCTACTCAGTTTTCAAAGAAGAGCTAATACCAATGATCCTCAAATTGTCACACTATAGGAACTGAAGGAACATTGCCAAACTCTTTTCATTTTATGAGGCTACAATTACGCAAAGACAGTACTAAGAAAGAGAATTACAAACCAATCTCACTCATGAACAATGATGTAATAATCCTCAATAAAATACTGGCAAACTGAATCCAAGAACACATCAGAAAAATTATCCACCATGACCAGAGATGCAGGAATGTTTCACCATACAAAAATTTGTCAATGCAATCCACCATATAAATAAACTAAAAGAGAGAAAAAAAACCCCACATGATCATTTCACTAGATGCTGAAAAAGCTTTCTACAAAATACAACATCTTTCTTTTTCTATTTTCATTTTGTGTAATGTATTTTGTTTTCTAGGCTTTGTTTTGTACTGGTTTTTTGTATTGTTTTTTGAGAAAGAACTTAAAGTTGGGTGTTTAATGTAAACTTAAAGACTTATGAAAATGGTATGTGGCGATCTGCTACTATAAAGTTACTATATATACATATATAGTATATATATACATATATATAAAGTATACGTATATACACATACATAGACACATGGGAAAAGACTTTAAGTAGGATCATCCTGTAATTACTGGACAATGATGCTCCAGAATATCATTGTATATTTTTAAAAAAAGGAGAAAATTTAAAAAATGGAGAGGAGAGTTGGGCATAAAGTCCCATTCTTACTGGCATTTGATTTCATCTGGGGAGCCAGTTTACTTCAGACATAATGGACATTAAATGTGCTCAAAAACTCAATCATAAAAAGACAGACTAAGTAGATCCAGTTTATTTAAATAAACAGAGCATATTAATCTGAGAAAAAAAGAAGTCAGGGTATTCTACCCAATAACATCCAAAATAATGATGCTTATTGTAACAAATCACTTACATGATTTTAAAAAATGATCAAAAAGGTTAAAGAATTTAAAAATATCACAAAGTTAATAAAAATTATAAAGCCCAAACACAGTCTCTTGTAGAGTAAGAAATGTGTGTTCAACTTTAGATCTACTTATTTGCTACATTTTTCATCAGGAATTCAGATTACTTCCATTAAAAAGAACCATAAATAACAGCTGCTGAACAGAATATGAATTTAATTGGGGCCTATTCCTCTAAAGAAGCAAATCTAGAGATATATCATACAGTATTAGAACAGCATTTTCAGAAATTCAATTTTCATTTATTTGTTTTGCTTTTTACTTGATGTTTTCAAGATAGGCTGCTGACTCAAAACTCCTTGCTTCTGGACATCTGGAGCAAATTCCAGTAAGGAACAAGAGAAAGTAAGTGTATAAAGGATGTATGCCTTCAAATGTGTCCTAATTCTCTAATGGCCTTCCTAATCTGATGACCTCTGCTTGGATTATATGGCCCCCAAAGGACATTGCATTACAATTTCAAAGGAAGTTTAGGGAAATGCTTTTCTACATCTGCAAGAATGTAAATACCAAGTAGGTTATTTCTCTCAGTTAATAATAGAATGCGGAGAAGATTAAAGGTTTGGCAGTTGTTCCTCGGAGTAGACAACAGATGATCTTGGCAAACTTTGGTCAATTTAGAGTAGAGACCTAGAGACCGAGAGAGTGATGGGAAATGTCAAAACATTGTCAGTAAAAAAAACAAAAAGCTTTTTTTCCCAAAGACAATAAGAAATGAGAACTAGTTTATTTCAAGTATGAGAGACCATGGTCCCCCAATGAAGCTTTTCTTTGCATTGAATTCTATGTTCTATAGTGGTAATAGATCCATTAGGCCTTTTCAGGATTGAAGTATAGCAATTAATGAATCAAGGCATTTAAAAATTCATTGGACAAATATATAAATACAACGTACAGAGTACTTTTTGGTTGTCTATGTGCCTGTGGTTTTAGGGCTAATCACTTCATGTTGAACAACCACTTAGATGGCTCATCACTGGGATAAGCTAACTCTCCCATTCTCATCAGACCTTGGTTGCCTGGAATTCCTTGTCCAAGGATGCAACTCCTTAAGATATTTCCACATCTAATTTAGCATATCTATGGTATTGACGTTGTCAAGGTCTTCATTTTGTAGTCATTTGCATAAAAGACTGTTTCATAGCATATTTCCTGATATTTTGGCTCTTAAAAATTTTCTGTCTCCCCTTTTGCAATGTGTCCTGAGATATAGGTATGGGAATACCAATATAAATAGATACATTCAAACACGGTATCCTATAATGCATTGATCTTTGCATTGTGTCCTGTTTTAAATTTCTCTGATGGTTTCTATTTGCTGTAAAGAAAAGATTCTCTGATGAGGGGTTGTCCCTCTGTGGATCTCTGAGTACATAGATAGATTTAGAATGTGGTTAGAAATTATGCTGGTCTAAAAAAGTGGCAGTAGTAGATGCTCTTATGAGATCCAGGACGTTACTAGCCCCAGGAGGGCATCTAGGTTATTAGTATCAAGCATAATTCACTCTTGTTGAGAGGGTGTTAGGTCCAATTAGACAGCCTTTGGTTAACACAAACATGTCAGTACCATTACTGTCCCTTATGGATCAATTTGAGAGTCAGAGGGGCTTGGAAGGAGTTGGAGGGAGGGGACTTGAAGAAAAAATGAAAGAGAGAAAATGATGTATGTCCACAAGCCTCATAGAATGAATGAAGAACTCTTTCTCTGGGACTTTCTGTTAATAACATGAAGGAAAGAACTATAAAATTTTCAGCATATTATTGTGGAGAACTCAGACATGAAAAGATTTTTTTTTGTACTGCTAGTTCAAAACACTGTAAATTACTTACCTTTAAAGAATAAAAAAGTCAAAACAGGTCTTAAAATTAAACTTAGTTCCACTGTATTTTAGGAAATTTTTATAATTTAAAATATGTACTTATAATGCATCTCTATACAAATCTCTATGTGTATGAATACATGTCTAATATATACATTCTGAAATTCAGTCATTATAAACACAACACTGGTACAGGCTTTTAAAAGCTATAATAAATGCAAGTGCTTGAAGGCATATCCTATCTACAACTTTATAGTCTATCCACTTGAAAATACACAGACTCTACTTTTATTTCATTATAAAAACTCTGAACTTTTTATTCCTTTGAACTGAATTTATTAATTCTGTTATTATGAGAAGTTTTGCTTTGAAGCAAAGGACGGACACTTGTTTGTTAATTCCATCTACAACACATCAAATATGTAAATGAGTAAACAATTTACTAAGTATTTTGGACTTTTTAACTCTAATTAATACTTTAGGTTTAATTTTGAGTTGCAAAAATTACATTATAAAGAACTGCTATTTAAGTTAGTCTTATAACATCTGATTTGAGAGAATATTAGACAAACTTATTTAAGAGATATGAAATTTGTAGCAACTTATGTATTATATTTTCCATTTGGACTACACCACTAAAATTATATGCATCTATATATATTTGTGCATGTGTATATGTATATATACATACATAATATATTTTTATTGGAGCAATTATTATCAATTTCAAAACTAAAAGTCCAAAACAAGATTGCCAAACAAAAGTCGGAAGCAGGGGTGTGGGGATGGGGGTGGAGGTAGGGGTTGGAGGTGAGAGTTGGCGAAAGGGAGGGGGTAGAAGGGAGAAGGGGTTGTGGGAGGGTGGAAATGGAGGAAGGGTGAATATTGGAGAAGGGAATAAGATATCTACATTAAGGGAGTCATTTTAAGTTTTGCAAGAGACTTGTCTCTAGAGGGGATCCCAGGTGTTCACAGGGATGTCCCCAGCTAGGTACTTGGGCAGCAGAGGAGAGGGTGCCTGAACTGACCTTGTCCCATAGTTACATTGTTGAATATCTTGATCGTCACCATAGAAATTTCGCATGATGGATGGAGATAGAGCCAGAGACCCACATTCACATCAGAACAAGGGACTGAGCTACCAAGATCCAGTGGAAGAGCAGAAGGAGGGAGAAGATGAGCAAGGAAGTCAGGACCCTGAGGGACTGGCCCACCAACAGAGACAGTGTGCTTGATCTATTGGGAGCTCATCAAATCCAGCTGGACCACGACTGAATGAGCATATGACCAAACCGGACTCTCTGAATGTGACTGCCAATGAGGACTGACTGAGAAGCCGATGATAATGGCACTTGGACCTATCTCTTCTGCATGTATTGGCTTTTTGGGAACCTATTCTATATGGATGCACACCTTCCTAGGCTGAGATAGAGGGGGGAGGTCCTTGGGCTTCCTCCCCATCTTAACTAAGCAGGGGGAGAGCGGTGGGGTAGTGGGGGAGCGGGAGGGCCTGGAACAAGGGGAGTAAATGTAAATTTTTCTTTTAACAATAAAAAAATCCTAAAAATAAAATAAAATAAAATAAAATAAACCATTATAGAAGTAAAAAATACATATTTTAACAAATTATTGATAAATCAAATGTTTTAATTAGTGTTCACTATTTTGAGAAGACTCAAAAGAAATCAAATGTATTTTATTGCTCTTTCTTTGATTTGGTTTTTTATCTTAGTTTTCCTAAAATACACAGACTATCATAATAAAGGAAGTTATTAACCGAGATGTAACCAATGTTTCTTCTTTTATACTTAGCATCATCAGCATCTACTGTAAATATTTAGCTTTGCTTTTTAATCTCAAGGGTGACAAAATGACACATGTTGCAAATACTATGTTTGACATGAGTGCAGTTACATCAGCGTTATTATAAGTAACAATGACATCATGCTTTCACAGGAGAGCACAGAACAAGCTGTTTTAGCATTCATGACTCACCATTGTGATATCAATACTCATTTTACTCTTCAGATTTTTTTAAACTAATAGCTGTCAAAAATACCCATTATAGGCTAGTCTATAATTTGTAGAAGTCAAGTAATACATTTTTTCTGAAGGCATAATGGATGCTCCATGGAGCAATTATTTTAGAACGACAACTTCATCTCAGCTGTCTTGTGCCAGCAGAACTATTTAAGAGGATGAGATGCATAATTCAACGTGGAAGGGCTGTCAGAGTTGAGAATACCTTTAAATTATAAAAACTTAGCACCACAAGTCAGTTATAATTATAATGAAAGAGTAGTTTTCTGTCACTTTATCATGGCAAACATCTTTCAAGAAGCAATTTTGTGTGTTAAAATATTTTGGTAAAAATGACTTTTGATTCTAAAAGGATACAGATTATCCAGTTTTATACCTGAGGTTTTTTTCTTGCAAATTGAGTTTAACAGCCTTTAGTGTGTAAGACAGCAAACATAAGTGTCTTATTAAAATCCCATTGGCTAATCTTGCAAGAAGACAATAGGCTATAGTAACTCATGTAGGCAGGTCAGGTTATGTACATATGTAAAATAATATATTATTTTAATAGCCAAATATGACAGGCAATTCTTTGTCTGACATCCAATTATTTTACAAGGTAAATATATGAGTATAAAAATGGTTACCCTTTCATACAGTCTTTTTTCCTTTAAAATATTCTCCTAATTAAAAATTAAAGTGTGGAGCTACTATGTTGGCTCAGCAAGTGAAGGCACTTTTAGTTAAACTCAATGACCTGGGGTTGAGTCCAGGCCACACAGTGGGAATAGATGACAAGTATGCAAAAGCTCTCCTCTGATAGTCACATGTGAGACACACACACACACACACACACACACACACACACACACACACACACACGGAATTCAAATAAAAAGTAAATAAGAGTAATGATTGCTGTAGCTTCTCAAGGACTATGGTTGTTTGCTTTTGACAAGTCACAGCAAACTTCCCTGTCTCTGGGTTGTAGTTCTTCTTGAGTCTTTTTCTATCAGTGTGAGAGAGAAAGAACCAATACTTACCTGCCTTCACGGAAATAGGCTACAGAATAAGAACACAAACCCTTTTTATTACAAACTTGAAATCCCTCTATGAATTCAAACATAAAATTATCTCAGATTCCACAATCAAATCCCACAAAAACAGAATAATGAAACTTAAATTAGTCACTCCAATATGAAAACTGCTATAAAAACAATTCAAATAGACTGTTGGCATATTTTAAATTTTATGTTAGTATGTTCTTCAAACTGTCCATAAGCAAAAATTTGTATTTTTTTCAAAATTCTTTGAATGACATTTTGATGGGTGATTAATTAATTAGTTTGTTTGTTTTTGTTTTTTGAGACAGGATTTCTCTGTAGCTGTGGTGCCTGTCCTGGAACTAGCTCTTGTACACTAGACTGGCCTGAACTCAGAGATCCGCCTACCTCTGCCTGTCAAGTGCTTCGGTTAAAGGCGTGCACCACCACTATCCAGCCTCCTTAATTTGTTTCTAAGTGCTTTATTTTCTTGATATATTTACTGAGTTTTGATTACATTTCATGTTTATATCATGAACATGTATAAGTCAAACTTGCTATCATAAGGCTTCAATATTTCATGAAATGAAGGCATGTATTGGTAATTCTATACAGTTTTGCTAACACAGTCACTGAAAGAGATGTAATAAATTTATTATCCTCACAAACATGAAATCCCTATAAAACAGGGAAAATGCAGATTAAAGCAAAAAAGAGTGTAAGGTGATTCTGAGACATTTTATTCTCTTTGTATCTTTCTCTAGGCAGTAATACTGATAAAATATCTATTCTATGGATTATTAACTAGAATCAAAAAGCTCAATAGCTTTTTTAGTAAATTGTAAGACTTAAAACTGATAATAATAATTAAATTGAAATTTTTGAATTATCTAACTTCTACCAAGTTTTATTAAAGAACTTTTCACAATTAACCTGTAATTATATTTGCAGATGTGTTGGCTCCTACCCAGGTCTCTGGAGAGAATCATTCCCAGATTTTAAAATATTTATTTTCTAAAAGAATAGTTTAGTAACTTCTTCAGTATTATATTTCAGCTTTTGCACAGATAACACATCTTGTCCATCATTGAACCTTTGGCCAAATATAAATGAATGTACGCATATGCAGTCTCCTAGAAAAATGTACCAGAAAAGAACTAAGCTAATTCTGGAATGTCAAGTTAATGCCCTGTTCCCTGCTTTGCCTATTGTAATTTGAGATGATATAATAGTTATAATCAGAAACTGAACTTTTTCCATACTATAACATAAAAAGCTACAACGCTGCCTTCCTCTTGCTCAAAACAGCAGATCTTACAACCCTGCAATGCCATGATCCTTTTTTTTTTTTTATCATTACCAGGATTAAGCGGAGTTTGCTGAACAATTGAATGCAGTTACGGTATTATTTTATTGTATCAAGGAGGTAATCATTATCTAGAAAGTCAGGGACAATGCATTACTGTGATGCACTAGCAGATGAGTACTCGCAGTATAATGCAGTATAATGCTTAAATTAATTCCAAGCAGCATCCTAATTTTATTTCAGTACAACCAGATCACAAGTCAAGGGAAAAATATGAAATGCAACGAATATTTTATTTGATTCACTCTGACTGAATTATGAATTGCTATAATATATGATAATTCAGTAAATGTTACTTGCCTTAGATGGAAATTTAATTATGTGTCTTTGGTCATCATTGTGAACAAATGAATGAAATTTGGAACTTATACAATGACAGGTAAAGTTCAAAGGGTGTTTTGTGTTGGAAAAGTGTTTCAGGTAAAAGGAAAGATGAGGAGCCTGAAACACAAAGAAAAAAAACGGAGTCCTGTGATTTTTGCAGCATGTGTATATGACAGCAAGAAGTTCTTATGTGTGCTCAGAAAATTGCAAGGCTAAAAAGCCAAGGCTCTCATTTTAACTTTTAGATTTACCTTTCCCCATTCTTCTCTAACATACCAGTTCAAATGGGGACTTAAAATTAACACAATAAATACAGGCTTTTAATACAGTGTCTCATTGTGCAGAAAATCACATTAGGTCTTTCTAATGAGTCAACAAAATTTCCACAGTGCCCTCTAATATGCTAAAATTAAGAAATTTAATAATAATTAATAATAAATATATGTGTTTTAATAGAGAAAGAGTTAGTTGCATTTCTCTTACGATGCTAGGCTTAGCAATGTGCTTAGAATATGAGGCAAGGGGTTTGTGGTATAGAATTTTGCCTCTGAAAGGTAAGACATTTTGAAGTTGATTCAGTATCATCACGAAAGAGTACCTTGCCATTATTTACACTAAATATTGCTATATAACATCTCTATTTTCACCAATTTCCACGCTGAGTTTTTCTTTTATTACTTTCTTGATTGTTTCTCTGTTTCTTTGATCATGAAAACAATATCCAACTGCTAACATTGTAGAATTAGTTAACCATATTTATTTCTGAATCTATTTAGCATAAGAATAATTAAGAATATTTTATTAATTAATTGAAAATTTCTTACATGAATATTGATGATATCATCATTTCCCCAAATTCTTCTAATCTGCCCTTCCCCACACACACAAAAAAAAATTATGCCATTTCTTAAAATCCGATTTTGGGGCTGCCCATAAACTCATGCCATACTTACGACCTTCCATTAAAATGGGATTGATCTTATAGGGTCACCATTCTTGACTCTCTCTGTAACTCTCATTGCCAGTATCTTTTCAGCTAGTTGTAGGATTTCATGAGCTCCTCCATGCTGTTAATTTTTCTACATTCAGCACATGTAGGTCTTGTGTATGTTGTCACAAATACTGTGTGTACATATATGCAACTACTCACTGTTGCTAGATGACACTGTTCTATTGATTGTACTAGAGTCATCCAGTGGATGACTACCTCTGCATTTTACAGTCTCTCCACTCCATCCTTTCAGATGATTCTTGAGCCTTGGAACCCTAATAAAATGCATGTCCCAATTAGCATTGAACACTCAATATGTCCTTAATGTCTTCAAAGTCACCAGTTGTGGCTCACTATTTTAATTGTCCTCTACTGAAAAAAAATATTTTTACTTCCTTTCTTTTGCTTTACTATGAAATTTGTCTTAATATTTTAACTGTTCTTATCATAAACTGTTTTACCCCAGTTTTTTTTAATTTCAAGAATGAACTAAAATGTAAATTTTGGAATAAACCCCAACATAACAAGACATGTTGTGAGATAATTATGTTCAGTCCCCCCAAAATTCTGGGTTATAGAATTTTACTTTTTAGTAGGTCGTATAATCTAATTAGAGACAACCAATTTTTTGTTTAAGTGTTATAGGCAGGGTTTACATTCACTTATCATTTAACATTTTAATTATTTGAGAGTCTAAAATAGTATACATTCTGAGAAAATATGGGAAAAAAGGGCACAAATGCAAATATTCTGGAATCATCTGATACTGTACCACAACACATCTAAAGCCTTCTAATACTCTGACCAAATGTTAATTTTATAAACCAAGAATCAACAGGGGTTTTCACATGGACCCCAGTCCCTTAGAACACATTGACAAAGAGTAGGGAAATTTTCACAATGCTTAGAAAAATAGTGGAAATAAAGTAGCATCTTTCTTCTCCTAAAAACTATATTTGAATGGGTGGAAAAGAAAAAAAAACAGCGTTTATTTCACAGTGATAAACAATTAAAGGAAATATTTTTCACAACTAAATTTCTTGCATGACCAACAAGTATGAAACAATGGGCTGGAGGAAAGAGGAAAGATCATATAGATGGGAGAAGACAGACGCACAAGCAAAGCCTGGACGCTTATTTTAATGTTTGTTCTTGTTTTCCTGACTATCCGTCTGGTTAAAAGATACCACTTTGTAGAACCAGATAGCAAAAGGTCTCTGGTGTACTCAGCTTTCTCCACCCCAGAATTTTCTGAAGTTTAATATGATGCTTATGATTATTTTTCTTCTCTCATGCCTTTTTTCCCCTTTACTTCACCCTCATATACTTAACAAGCTCATGTAACATTTTAGCACAAACAGTTACAAAATTACAAGAGACTAAACTTGCTTGTGGTTTGAGGACTAGTAAAATAGTTTATGTGGCCTGAATTGAAAGAGCAATCTCATCTACAGAGAATGTTACACCATTCGCACTGTTTAAAGTGAGTGGTTGTAACAGAATTCCATTTTATGAGACTATTTTAAAGCCAGGCTCCCTCATCCAGCACTGCCAGGCCTCCTTTTCTTTTTTCCTCCCTTTTCACACAACCTTTATGGTCTAAAAATGTCTTGGTCCGATATATGTGAATTCTATTAGCAGAGGCCTTCTTTCACTTACATCAAGTTATACTGCATATAAATGGAGGATAAAAGGATTACCAGATTATAAATCAAAGAAAGTTTCTGGCCGTATAAATCTCAACCATGCCATGCTTTTGTGTTAATGGAATTCCATTGGTCAGTGGGAATTTAAATTCCACTAGAGACCTTGCTAATTTTTCACAGACTCCTTCAGTAAAATATGGGATATAAAAGAGAATATCTGCATATACATTTTTATCAAGTTTTAAAGGTGCTTTTTGTTAACATAGAGGCTTTTGAACACCCATTATAATAACCCCAGATTATCCATTTCACAAGTTGTCTTGAAGATTACTTGTACTTTAGTTTGTCATATTTACATAAAAATCGGCATCCACATTTATGTCTATATACAATCAAAGGTTGCTAAGTGATAATCAAACAGTATGTGTAATATTGAGGTATATGTGGAGGTTTCATCAATGGATAGGAATCAGATAATGTAATCTCTGACTCAAATGACTCTCTAAGTCCAAGCTGATCAACTGATTTACTCAAAAATTATGCTAACATTTTTATGTTTGAAATAACATAATTTGTTATATGTGTTTGGATATATTGTGTTTTATATATAGTAATTGTCTTATTTATGAAAATATCTATTATTTACACACAGAGTAATATTTATTTGATTTATTAAAAGCGTGGTATTTGATAGTTCTGTATTGAAATCTTTTTTGAAGAGATGAAAAATAACCATTATTTATGGTAGATTTGAAATTTTACTTTCTTTAAATTATTTTAGATAAAATTTATGTGCCAAATATGAATTCACTTACTGGGTTAATATTTCATGCAGATAATATACAGATTAAAATTATGATAACTTTGTCCTTATGATGCAGATTAATATATCAGTCTATGAAAAGATAAACAACTGTTAATGTCCTTTCATTGAAATCAAAGTTAATGTTTATCCTGTGAAATCAATAGTAATCAGAAAAAATTAAACTAAATTCATTCAATTTAAATTCTTTTGTAGGATTAGGCACATGATAGGTCACTGTTGGTCTGCAGAGCTTCACACTGTGATATCTTTTATGTTTGTCTTAAAATATCTTTGCTCTTATTTTTCCTCAGTTCTTAAATTCTACAAAGAATGGGTTGGCACCACGTCTCACAAAAACAAACAACAAATGCTAGTGACTCGGGTGTGCCAAAAAATCATGAAGAAGGAAATAGATGACAGAAAAGAAATGTTTCTATTATCTTCACCTCTAAGATAACTATTCGTAGATGCACATTTAATTTGTTAGCAATTCCTTAGTTTTTATTTTAAAAAAACCCTTAAAATTTATTCTAAATCTTGATTGAAAGCATTTTTTATTTGTTTAGAACCTAGGTTGAAAATTGTGTATGAAGTGTTTTATAGTAGATGTAATTCTCCTGATTTATTGCCCCTAACATTGGATTGGGTACTCATGACGTAAGAGAAATGTTTATTACAATTAAAGCACAACCATGAATGCAATCGTTTTCCGTATCTGCAATACTTACATTGAATTTCAGTGCAGAGATCATGGTTTAGTCAACTTTAACATGGACTTCCTTTAAGGCTAATGAGGAAGACATCAGATACTGAAGCTGCAGAAGCAAATGGAAACCCCAGATAAAGAATACACAGGGAGACAGAGGTGAGAGGAAAAATTCTGCCTATTTTGATGTTTAAATGGATATTCTTATTTTTATCAAGCATATCAGAGAAATATCAATGTGATTTATTTAATCAAATGTGATTGCTTTGCTGTAGGTAACAGTATGCAAAATCTGTCCTAGCTACTTAAGTTTTAAATGGTGCTTTGTGTTCTTAACTAAAAATTTTCTTTATCAGAAAACTTGAAGATAATGATTGAACAATAATGTCTTGGAAAGGAGTAGAATAACTGCTTGGTAGAAGATTTCAAATGATCATAAACACAAATAAAGTGACGATCAGCAATGTTTCAGGCTGACACTTTACAAAATGGATTGTAAAACAGATCCACCTAGGAACCACATTAAAGGGAAGATCCTGAATCATTGTACTAGAGGTGGATTCCCAGATTATGTATTTCAAACAAGGTCCTGGAGTTGATTAATAGATGATGAATATACGAAACTCTAAGTAGTCACAACATAGCTGATCATGGCAGCTGCTGTAGACCAAAAATAGCTTTCTGAATTTAGGTCAGAGATGGCTTGAATTTTACTGATTGGTTACTCCAGTTAAACTAACATGTATAGAGATTACAAGGAAGATGCATGAGCAATAATACCCGGACAAATACAGCCTGAAACCTGGGGGGAAATGTAGAGGATAGAACCGAAACATGAGGATTTGAGAGCAGACGGAGTCTGGTCTCAAACTTCCCAATGATGCAACCCTTTAATCCAATTCGTTGTTTTGGGCCTTATTAACTGTAATTTTGTTCCTTTTATGAATCACAATGTAAATATCTGCCGTGGCCATTCAAAAGGGTCGCAACCCTCAGATTGAGAAACACTGAAAAGGTTCTGGAGAGGTGATCTAACTTCTGACTTAGACAGAAAATTGGAAGTGAGAGGAAGCCCTAAAACTCATTTGTATGTGAGCAATAAAGTAACCTCTATAAAGAGTTGAGATGACATAAAGAAGATAAAAAGAGCCCTTGCTTTGAACCCAGCCCCACAGAATCAAAGAGGAGGCAGAAAGCATCATACCCTTAATTATGGAGGCCCAGTGCCGTTCATAGAAATGGAAGTATACACACACACACACACACACACATATATGTAATAATTTTAATAAAATGTACTATTGATTTATGTATATCAATCACTAAGGAGTACTTCTAATTATATATAATTTCAGAGTGACATAGGATACAGGTGCTATTATCACCAATGTTGCTAGTAAAGCTAGAATTCTTGGAAAATTATATTTTGCCTAAAATCACAATACTGATAAAGAATTTGGAGTTAAAGGCTCCACTTTCTTTTTATCACACTATCATTTCTTACTTAGAAACATTTATCAGTTTTATAGTTGTATATTCATATGCATCTAAAATAGTACTTTTGTGAAAACTATGTTATTAGATTGAAAACATCTCCAGAGATAAATACACCAGGACAACAACCATTATCATGAAAACTTTCTGGCCAATTCAACTCTTACTAAAATGCAGGTTTATCTTCGAGACCTCATGCTGAGCACAAGTTTTCTTCAGTATTTTGAGGGTGTCCTGAGCCAGCTTGCTTGATGAACCTCATTAGTGGTCCACACTAAACTGAAAGTCTGCGCTACAGTTCGGAGGTAAAGTATATTTGTAATTCCTATGACTTAAGGAAATTGCATGATGACAAAAGCAGCTTAGAACAATCCCCAAACAACATAAAGTGGAAGAAGAAACTTGTATTCAATAAAAGGTAAAACAAATGGAGACAAATATTAACCTAAGTCCTGAGATGTAATTCTATTATACGGCCAATCTCTCTCATATAACAAAAGAGTATCCTAAAATCCCCAAAGTGACTTTTATATTTAGAACATGTGAAGAATTTTCTTCTGAAATTTATGACTACAGACAGATTGAGTTTATTATATTTAGTAGCGATTGTTTTCAAATATTTTATCATTAAAATTAGAAAAAAAGATATAGTACAGGGGATTGTCATTTATTGTGATTTGCAAAATTTCCTGAAGTATAGAAGTTTAAATAATGGCGAATATTAGAAGTCTGAAAAGGAAGGTTACCAGGAGATCAGCAGGGCATCTCTGGATGATAAATTTATGAAAACATTTTTCAACATTGCATCTTTGATAACTCAGGTCTTCCAGGAAAGAGAAAAGATGACTGTAAAGACTCAAGGGCAACATGAACTTATTGCTGTCTGATTTTCTTCAAAATCATACTTTTTTGCTGATTATTATAAAAAGTAAGTGTCAATAAGGCAATGTGGCAGAAGTTGATTTTGCTGGGTTGCTAAAATTTGAAAGATGTTTTGTCTCTGAAAGGTTGGCTGAGCATTTAGAAGTACTGGTTTTGGACAGATTGAAAACAAATGTGTTTCAATATGGGACATTTCAGGGCATGCTTTATGTTTTCTTGATCTATGAACAATCGGGCATTTAATGTTTAACTAGTATTGTGCCATTTATTGGGAAGAAGGGAAAAATAAAATCTGCTTCATAAGAAAAAGAGTAAAATGAATGTTTTTGAGTCTCTGTTAAACACAAAACGTTTCAAACAAATGGGGTTTGGTTGATCTTTTCACATGTATACTTTGGATACACTTTCTAATGAGGGATACCCAGTCAGGACATGCAATCCTCTGCAGTTTGGGGCTACAGTACGAAGGAGAAAGCAGGGAAGATATTAAATCATGTTTCCTTCCCTCATGAACAATTATATATTCAGGTTCTAAGTCAATGCTTAATATATCAGCAGAGCAATGCATTATAACTCTACTACGGTGGCCACGACCACATTAACATAGCTCTGATGTCATATTAGACCCTGGCAAAGAGCCATGTTGAACATGAAGGAAGAGCCATCCTGAGAAGTCTCTCTGGCAGTTTTTTCCCCAATTAAGTGATTAATAGGAAGCCAAACTGAAGAAACAACTCATTTGACAAAGTAGAGGTCATTTTCAAACTGTTACTTCATAGTGTATTCTGGCACCTAGCCAGAGAGACAGAAGGGAAAGCCCTGTAATAAAATACGTTTTAATAAATTATTAATTTTTTCATAGCTAGGTGGAAGATTTAGAATGAGCATGGCATTTTCTAACTAGGCCAGAGGCTTATTGAGGTTAAAATCCTTTTTCTTTTGCCCAGCATTGCAATGTGGATGAGCCTTTGCTCTTACTTATTGGAATGGCAGTAGCCAATCGATATTTAAATCCTGAAAAATCAGCAATAATGGAGGCAGAATGAACAGATCAATATTCAGCCTTCGTGGACTATAACTTTTATCTTAGCCTCAATTACTCCCTGGCACAAGGGTTGATGTTGTAATGTCTTGGGTGTTTAGAATATCACTAATTTTAATTTTAAATGGGAGAGAATTCAGTTTGAAATTCCTGTAGAGATGTGTCGATTAAACTATCTGAAAAATATTGTTTAAAATACTCAGAGAGAGTTTTTTGTAAATTTCAGTTCTGAGAAGTATATTGAATGACGTTTTCAATTTGGTGATATATTATTTTGAATTTCATGAAGAGAGCATATTTGTGCTATCCTTCAACAATATTGCGTGTTTACTTCATACTTATTTTACATTTATACTTTTAGGATAATAGCTAATTCAAAACCTGACAAAATATTACCATCCAAGTATTTTTTACTTACTCACTAACACGATTTAATAAATTATGATATTTAGCATTAAATTTTTTTCTATAAATCATTTTGAGGAATTTAAGATTCCAATGATTATAAGTATCTTTTTGAAACCACAGTTTCTATTTATCACCATTAAGATCATAATTCTTAAGTAGGAACTGATTTCCCCAAAACCCATCTTTAGCCTATGACAAAGGACAACGAGAAAAACAATCTCAGTAGCTAAGTAGATGAATATATTTCCTCTGAAACAGCATCAGCAGCAGTTTATCTTTGCAGAACTTTCAGTGTGTGTGCATGTGTGTGCCCTCTCTTGAAATTCAGAGAAAACATTAGATGAGACTTTCAATGTCATTTCCTGCTGTTTATTATATGACAAAATATATATTAACAAAACTCATTATGTGAAGAATTTGAAAGGAAAATCAATGGTAAAAAAGAAAAAAATGAATTAAAATTTGCAAAACAAGTGCTGTGTTCATCTTCCATTCTATTCCATTAACTAGAAGATTTTTACCTGTATGTTCCCCACTGTTAGAGAAATAAACCTAAATAATGGAACATTGTCCTACCTTTTGTCCTACCTTCCCTTCCACCCCCTCTATCTACCCTACCTCCTCTCCGTCCTCCATGTCCAAACTCCATCACAGAATTGCAATGTTGAAGTATAGCACTTGTAGAAATATACAAGACAATATGAAAAAACAGATCATTATCTATGATTCTTGGTGAGGCACATGAAAAAAGGTTGAGGGAAAGAAAATCTTGTAGGGAAATAAATAAAAACCTGAGAGCCTATACCATGAATCTTGCCTCCTGTGTGTTGAAAAACATGTAAACATGCCTAGATTATACTGGCTAGTTTTGTGTGTAAACTTCACATAGGCTAAAGTCATCAGAGGAAGGAGCCTTAGTTGAGGAAATGTCTCCATAAGATACACTATAAGGCATTTCTTTTATTAGTGATCAATGGAGAGAGCCATGGTGAGTGG
>JAQHUG010000061.1:7859308-7873730 GCA_028555095.1 Dicrostonyx torquatus | reverse complement strand
AACTTGAAGTTCTGCAGAATAATTTAACTGACATGTATACTTCATTTTTATTACAGGTGATTTGACAAGCAAATACCAATAAAGTTGTCTTGGTTTCACAGGTAAACTGATTAAAAAGTACCAGTCTCTGCAGAAAGTGGTGTAAGAGGGTCCTTCTCTATTTCTGTTGTTTTCATTGGTTGAATAAAGAAACTGCCTCAGCCGTTTGATAGGGTAGCTCTTAGGAAGGCAGAGTAGACAGAATGGAAGGCTATGAGAGACAAGGCACTGGGGCAGACACCATGTTCCTCCAGCCCAAGATGGATTTTGGTTAGAATCTTCCTGGTAAACCATGACCACGTGGTGATACACAGATTTCTAGATATGGGTTAGACTAATATGTATAAGAGGTTAAAACTAATGGGCCAGGCAGTATTTAAATGAATACAGTTTCTGTGTAATTATTCCGGGTAAAAGCTAGCGGGGACCAAAAGCAGGCCAGCGGCTGGGAGCTGGGAGGCGGGACACAGCCACTCCCCATTACTACAAGAAAGTGCCTTTTCCACTTGGCATAGCAGAAGTAAGACAAGAAATGCAATTTGTGGTAGAAAAGTGATTGTACACTCTGAAAAGTTTCTGCACCTCTATAAACCCATCTTCCAATGTGACAGTCCAAATCAGACCAAATCAAACCAAATTTAAAAAGCCCAGGTTTAATAGATAAAAAGGCTCCCAGATGGTGTTCCTGAGAGAGGAGACAGGAAAAGAAGACAGGAAAACCACATGTCTGTTTTCAAGGGTTGGGGGTAGATTAAGTACCCTGTGGGAGTAGTTTTGAGCATCTCCAGGGGAGGAGTCATCATTTGGCCTGCTTTCTAAGATGCAGCAGGGTTTGGAGAGAGATTGGGGAGGGGCTTAGGGTGGAACCTCCACTGTAACTTTCTAGACTTTTTGGGTATATGGATACCAGCAGCTGGGGTGAAGCATCCACCTGAATACACAACCCTTCAGGATAAAATCTGATTATTCCATTGTTTGACTGAACTGTGCAAGATGTATTTCAACTATTTGTCTAAATCACTTTATTCTATCTTGACCTTGGCTTTCATCTTTAGATAGTTGTACAAATTTGATGTACAGAAGAGTACAAAACACACCAGCATCTTAGACAGGTGGGGGCCAGAGACCTGAAAAGCAAACCTCATTAAAGGAGTATCTATCTGCTCGGCAACACTTATCACGTTTAGTTTTCAGTCTAATATAACACAGATAAAAAAACTATACCAATATCACATTTTTTGAGATCTATACCCAAATCAAACAAATGTTCATTGGAAACATCGATGTTTTCTGTTTTCTACTAAATAAACCATTTAGTAGATGTCTCCCCTTCTACCCACACATACACCCCTTTGGGTTACTTTTCATCTTTAATTGTTTTTAACAAGTTCTCTATGTGCCAACTAAAAGGACATTGACATGCTGGAGTGAATGTCCGGAAATGCCGGGATCTTTTATTATCAGAAGATGCTTTCAAAAAAGATAAATTTCAGGCAGCTTTCCATCATCTTGAGCCACTCAGCACTTAGTAATTTATACTAAAGGATAATGTTGCAGTGATCTGCTACCAAGGATAATGATAAAATATGTATATTTAAATAATTAGATTTTAATTAATGTAATTACATGAGCAATAGTACCACTTCTGTTGATTTGTTTACCAAAATTAACTCTCATTTCTGATGTACCACTTATAAAGCCATTGAACTAACCCATGTTTTGTGTTATTTGCCAAAATAATGAGAAGAGTTGATATTTCATTTATGTATATATCTCTTGACTTAATTGATAACCATTTATTAGTCATAAATATGATTTTAGTTTTAATTGTTTATCCTTTACTTTGTATTCACTTGGAAATTTTTCAGCAATATAACAGTCAAATCACATTGATTCAAAGGAGAGTCAATCTTGAAATTCTTAAACATATCTTCTTCAATAAAATAAGAGGAATTCTTAAACTAATATTCTTTTCAATAAAATAAGAGATATATGGACAGGTCAGCCTGAGTCTAGCCATATTATGTCTAAATATTTAGCTGATGCAGTAATGTAGCTTTTAAACCAGGTAGTAGTTCTCCAAAATATGAAAACCTCTCTTTAAAACCACATTTTATCTTAAGCTCTATATGCTGCCATTATATGGGAAGCAATGGGCATATGCAAATCACAGAAAAGTAAGGGAATTCTCCAATCACATGTACATATTGAACCAAAGGAAATATGTATACTGACTTCACATTGATAGATCCTGCATGGTTTCTACTGCTTTGGATCACTGAGGATCACCATATCTCCTTTGACTCATGGTTTCCCACTGAGGCAATTCACATAGTCCTATCTATAATCTCTCAAAACTATATGATGATCTACATCTCTCAATTATTATTATTTAAACAAAAAATAACATTTAACTTACAATCTTGAGAATATTAATTCCATAGACCACAGTTGTCTTTAAGGAAAAAAAATGTGAGCTAAAAGAAGCAAGGATTTGGATACCTTTGAGCGTGCCTGGGAGTCTGGGTTTCAATATGTTTGTCCTTTTGTTTTAATTTTCTAGATCTTAGTAACTTGAACTTCATATACTTGTGATAATATAAATAATGGCCAGAAGTAAATGCCCCATAGTGGGGACACTGTGCTCCTTATGATTTCTCTGACTGCCAACACAATTGGCTTAAGTTATTATCTGGTAATGTTTAAAATGGCAGGATTCTCTGGAGAACACTCCTCATCTTCAACTGGTTAAAGCCTTGGTTTCACTTTGCCTCATGTTTGAGAGCTATTGTGTATTATGCCTAGGCTGGGGAACAAATTTGGCTCTAGTTTACAATATTTTTGTGCAAGATTTCTCCAGTGTGTCTTGGTTTGACAGATTGCTGGGATGTCTTCCTTGAACCTCAGAACTTCCTCTGAAACAAAATCTTTTATTACATTTTCCCCCAAATTAATTATAAAAGTTAAAAATGAAATCTTACTTTTGTCCATCACATTAATCCTAAGCATATTGGGCTTTTTTTTTTTTTACTTTTCTTTTCTCTCTCACTCTCTCTCTTTCTCTCTTTTTTGGCCTATATTAATGAGAGTATAGCACTAGTGAGATTTAATTTCAAACTTTTGTAATTATAGCTAAAATTAAATTTTACCATGGATGAATTGTCCGTGTCTGTAGATGAAAGCAGGGGAGGATTAGAAACAGGACCTCCAGTATGACTAATGTTATCTTTGAAAATTAATTACAAGCAATGTGTAGAAATCTATATTTAGAACATTAAAGAGCTTCCGAGAAAGGGATTTTTCAAATTCCAATACAAGTATAGTATATGGGCCGGGAAGTGACAAGACTTTAGGAAGCTCTTGAAGAGCTTGCAGTGTTGGGGCAAAAACACAACACCTTATTCTCACTAATTAGGTCAGCAGAATAGGACATTTGCTGGTGCCCAATATGAACCCCAGCCTTTGAAACAGAAAGCTTTTACTTCTTTACTGATGAGATGATCATAATTCATTATTGAAACTTAGACTTTAAAAAAAGATACAGATAAATGGAGGGAGAAACTGAGGCTGAAGAATTTCTCAAAGATGAACCACATAAGAACAAAATGTCCAGTGCTGCCTTAAAGTCTATTTGAATGGTAGGAAACAGAGTGCTGGTACTGCCAGACTATAGAAGTACTGCCAGGGTGGAGCAGCAGAATCCTAGAGTAAACAGAGACCAGTTGCTTGATCAACCCTTATTGCTTACAGATATACACTAAAGCCTTTTAACTCAACACCTTCCAGACACTATTTCATCATTCAGAGTTTACAGTAAGAATGAAAAGGATTTTATTATCGATTTTATTTATAGTGTCAATACGTTTTAAATAGTAGGAAAAATAGCTTTACATATGCACTCATAGCAAGCAAATTTGTCTAGGGAAAGAAGGGATAAATTTTAGTTTGCATCCTCATATCCTAATTCATAATTACCAATGGTTTGATAGGTCATTTTTCTTCAACTTTCCAGTCACACAAGCCTCCCAATGGACTTCAAAGCATTAAATGTCTGAACACTTGCTTATGAGGTCATGTATCAGAGTACATACCATGCACCCTTTCCCCATGTTGTTCACACCTTTCTTTTACTATGGATCAAGCGATCCCTAATGTCAAGTGCAGCCTCAGTCCTCAGCAGCACCCAGCCCACTCCAAAAACACTGTAGGTGCTTTGGTCTATATTCATTGCAGACTGTTAATTCTTCTATAACTCTATTGCACTGTGGAGATATATCAGAGGTTGGTACAAGTTTGCAGATATTTTTGTTTAATTTCTCTATCCAGAGTGTGTTGTGCACAATATGTGTTTCTATATCTTTCCCATATTTTTCCATTTTACAGGTGATATATGGAAGAGAGCATCATCAATGTAATAATAACTCAAAACTATTTTAGCTAATGTATTAGTACCAATTTATAAGTATATAAGAGCTAATTTAATCTTTATATACAACATACACAATGATTTGAATAATGTGATCAGAACTAGAGGATATTCAACCAAAAATTACTAAAGGATTGGAAGTTACAAAAGCATTATAATGGGAGAATAGACTTTGTATGTCTTGCTACTTTGTCGGAGTGAATTATGATTCATTGACCCCTATCATGCAGAGAAAATGGTACATTTGTGTTTTTAAAAAGTAATACTAATGTAATAGCTTCAACATGACTTTCTTTTAAAGAACAAGCAATGTTTAAAAGTGTTTAAGGCCAAATATGCAATGGAGAGCCATGCTCTTCCACAATTCTCAGGATATACCATATGATTCAAATTGTCAATGGTACCATTATTAGGTTAATAATAATAATTGCCATTTTATAGTCACAAATTTCCCTTGACACAATAACATGCCAGACATCTGTGACCACTACACTTCATTGCTTCTGTGTACTCATATTAACCTCCTTACTGACCTAATATTTATCTTCTCCTTCCTATTATGACATCAGGAGACAGTCCTTTTCGATATTTACAGGCCCACCACCATGTAATAAAGCAGCCTGTCCTAAGAACTTCTGCCCATCAGCTGGTTGAAACTTGTGTTAGATTTTATGCTGCTTAGCTAGAATTCACTCAAGAGCCATTGAACGCATTAGAAAGATTGCTTTGCCCCTTATGACTCTAGCAGAAGCAATAAACCCGAACGCTATGAAAAGGCTATGAATTGATGGCCTCTGAGCTGAACAGTTGGAAATAATAAATGGCTGGGGAGATGTTATGACAGTGTCCATCACTAAAAGTCCAGAGTCTCTCACCATCTCTTTCTGCAGTATATGTGGGCAAGGATTTTCTTCTCTGTTATATGTGAGCAGCAACTCAAATGACCTATTTGCATTAACCACGAAAACAAGTTCCCAGGTATAGCTGCCTTCCATTCTTCTCTACCATTTAGAGGTATATAAAGCCTTCTTCCCTGAAGTTTTCACTTACCTTTCATTAACCATCAGAAAGGGAATCTTATATCTATAATTTCAAAATTAATCTATGAAATTTTTATTATTTGATAAATATCTGTAAAGTTTCTGGGTGGTATTATTGCTTTGGTCATGTAAGCATGCTTGAATTTTCATAAAGGATGTATTTCCGGGCAGTAGCTTTCAATGGGCTCTTACTCCTTTTGCTAGGTTTGATCACTTCTTTTACCACAAAAGAGTTGACTACTTCAGGGGTTAGCTTGTATTGGAGACACAGACTGACTGGCTATGCCATCATATACCATTGTCCATTCCACATATTTCCCAGGATATTTTGCTTTTTCCAAACATAATCATAGTCTCAAATTATGCTAGAAAATTAAGGTAAAGATTTAATGGTTTGGACATTAATCCCCAGGCTAAAATATATGCATCTCTTAGACTTCTCATATTTTTGAGATAAGAATGAGAGAAGAAGACTATAAACCTATCAATCTGAACGTATATGGCAACCGATATCCCACTGGTTCTTACATCGAATCCTATCACTTATTGGGGAGAATAAAACCTTGGAAAGTAAACACTGCCCTTGTGGTAGGAAGGTAAATAGCAGAAGATCACTTCTGAATTGATTCAAACAAGATAGGTTTAGTACATGCAAGGTGAGTGTTGTCCAATGGAAACAGGATCATTCCTTCTTGAGGTAGAGTCAGGATTTTTGTCTTTTCATAGGGAGTGAAAGAAAACAAGCAAAATATTGAATAAAAGAATATCTAAATATTAAGAGACTTAGAAGAAAGAAGTAACATGTTTATAATTAAAGATGTACTTGCAAGAAGCAATTTAGTTTGTGCAGTTAAGAAAAGAGGATATCAGATTACTGGTGGAGATCCTTGAGGACCCCACCAGGGTGGTATCAATAACAGAGATGCATATGCTTGATACAGCCCTGTAAAGCAGGAACTTTGACACAGCACTTACTCTCATGTTTTGAAAGCTTCATGACAGATTTTTCTAGGTTAATGTTGAGTCATTTGACAAAGGAAGAAAAGGAAAGAGCAGTGACACGTATACAATAGAGAGCACAAAACTACTAACGTGTACAGCTGAGGTTGAAACGCGACCGCGTCTGCCTGTCACCAGTGCTTTTCATGGAGCCAGTATCACTCGTTTCTGGTGATTGTCACATCTAAAAATTACTCTTGCTATGTTTGTTCTTCACTTTTCGGACGATGAAATATTTCACTTTTTTATCTTAGAATATTGTAGAAAAAGCAATATGCTGGTCTAGAATTAGATCTTTTATTTGCTCTGTTCACTCTGGGCACTGTTGTGAGAAGGGAAGATATTTCCCATGTGCTATGTTTATGAGGATCAGAGTGTTTAGATACCAAAATAACTATTTTTATGTGTTCTCCAGAGTGGACATAATGAGAGAAGGTGTCAGCATGAATCGTCCTCACACTGCTTTATTCACAATAAGTTCTATCTATGTAAACTGTAGAGCATGGAAAATTATTTGGAAGCTAAGTATTTTCCAGATTTAAATCATTAGAAAAGTAAGACTGCAACAACATAATAAGTGAAAAATTTAAAAATAACAAATTCAGTAATCTCAAAGGAACAGCATGTCTGGAAAGGGTGTTCAAAATGACAGACACTCTTGCAAAAGCTGAAATCCAGAACTGCATGATCTCATGTAGGCAAGGGTATGGCATTGTATTTGAACATCTCAGTTGTAGATGCTTAGCTGAAATTTTATTCTTTGAAATTAATCTGTGTGTATTGCACCGTTGATCAAATTAATACAGGAACAAAAGTACCTAGTTTACTCTGCAAGCCCTCCGTGAAACATAGCCCTCTGAGATAGACATAAATGGCTAAAAATTTACATTGACCTTTCAGGGACCTTCCAGGGTCCTTGTTTATACTTGTGTGTACTTACCATTTCCCCCTCTGGTGCCTTGATTAATGACTCCTCCTTTATTTTCTGTAGTTTCTCTTTTCTTAACCTTCCTGTTGATAAGTATGTTTCAATTGAAAAGCAGCGTCTCCATGGAGTTGGGAGGTCACTTCCTGGTGCCAGACTGAAGGATTTAACTTTCACAGTGCAACAGATATTTCATCTTGGTTATGTGGCCGCTGTGTCTGGGCTGTCCTGTCTACTATTTGAGACTGAGTAGCCTGTACTTTCTTTTCATGGCCCTTAAGTACCATTGTATGACTCCTAACCCTAAAGAAAATGAGATGTGCCTCTCCCAAACAAAAGGCCGGGGACTGAAGCCTTTAACTAATGTTTAAATAGAATTCAGTTAATTGTGGGCTATAAATCTATATATGGTTTCTACTTTACATCCTCAGATTTAATTTCTTTCACATTCATTCACTTATGTGGAATATTGAAAAGGAAAAAAAAACTTATAGACACCTTTTCATTTTAAATTTAAAAACTAAATTTATGACAGAGTTAACTATGCTCTGTAAAAGTAAAACCTACAACAATTCTCTAACCCAAGTACCTTTAAATCTGAAATACAGGTATTTTCTTTACATGCTGGAGAAGCAATATTCCTCAGGTAAAACTTTAAGGCCACTGTGTTATTTTTAATCTGATCAAATAAAAATTCCTGCAAGGTAGTGTCTCTCTCTGTGTCTGTCTTTCTTTCTGTCTACTTGTCTGCTCTCCCACCACCACCGTGTGTGTGTGTGTGTGTGTGTCTAATGTTTGTGTGTCTGTTTGTCATTCTCCTCCTCTTTCTGCTTCTTGACTTCCCTTTTTTCTCCCTTCCTTAGTTCTAGCTCACCCATCTTCTCTCTGTCACTGTGAAACATGAAATAAGAAAATAAATTTCAACTGCAACAATACATTGTAATATTTTCTCTAGTGATTCGGTCTGTCATTATTCAGAGGACTAGAAGCCTTAATTATTTACTTTTGGGAGTCTCTGAAACCCTTGTCATCACAAATGCTGAAGAATTTTTCTGGGAAGGCTTCGTATCATTTCCAGTTACGCTCTTGTCTTAATATCTCAAAAAGGAAAAATAATGGTTCTACCACATACTTTATTAAACCCTTTAGGTCCTTTTACAAGAGAGGAAATACCAATTAACATATAATTTAGCAGAACAAAATATTATCCCATTTCGACCAGTACTCACTTCCTTGAAGTTTATTCAAGCATTAATAACCATTTAATGTAATTTAACTACACTGAGGTATCCATTACATTAATATAATATATCCATCAGGAAATCTGAGTTTGGTCTCCATGCATTTTGTATTGTAAGGATCTTACAATTTTATTCTGCATTTTATAATGCTGAGTTTTAAGTCTTCAGCCTTATTATAGTGCGAGATGATCAAACTGTTGCTACTGTTAAAGATGGCAATTATTTGATTTATTGAGACACCAATCATAAATGGGTTTATTTGTGCATATATGTATACTTAACAAATTTGAAGATTTAAAGCACTAGATGTTTCAGGATCATAACATCACATTAGTGTAGGGCCCACAGGACTACCCCTCCTCCCGGGGCTCATATTGAGGATAGCTTGCAGTTTCCCACAAAATATCCTGTTTGTTTCTGTGCTCCCTCTGCCCCCACTGGTGGTTAGCTGTAGGGCTGTTGTTTACTCTGTCTTGGGACTGGTAATTTCCCACCTGCCTGGGGGGATTTCCATTGTGCATTAGTTAGACATATAAGGTTTTTTCTAAGCTTGAATAAACGGCATTCGGCATTCTGTCTTCATGGATGACCCACATCTCTTGTGTTCCTTAATCTCCAGTCTCTTGCCTAGCTTGCAAATCATACAGTAGGGCGAACTGTACTATTTAGAGTAACACAGGTATTACACATCAGTAATGTAACAGTGTGATACACTTTGAGAACTGATCATTAGGCATCATCCTACTAAGGAGTACAAGTTAAAATAGTAATATGCCCACAATCTAAAGAATTGCACAATGTTTCCTAAAAGAAGTTACATTACCTACATTAGCAAGAGTCTTAGTAGACACATTCTTACTGTTTTTAACTTGAGAAGCATCTAATCATGGCCCTTTTTTTAATATGGCAGAATATTTTAGACTATTAAGTATTCAAAGACCTGGGAAGGTTTCTATCTTATACCCTTTACTTTTTAGCAAGCACAAGTTAAAGCTTTCCATCAAAACACCTTGATATCAAAGTTAGAACAACCCTACAGTCTAGCAGGCTACCTTCCAGTTAGGGTATAAACAAGTGCCAATAAAATGGATGGCAAAAATTTGTGCTTTACAGTTTGCCTTCATAGGAAAGAATTGAGCTCCTGTGAACTGTGGACTCTCCCCGAACCATTTTAGGGTAGAGATGAGCTGCACTGGCTCAGATCATCCAATCTCCACGTGAAAAAGGCTATGAGCCCACAAGAATTGCATTTCTCTTTTAAAATAAAGAGCTGGTGGTTATTTTAGATTTTATGCTTTTGCCAAATTATTAGAATCTATTATTCATGTTCATATTATTATTGCATAGCATTTGCTTAAATTGGATCTGCAAAGCGATGGTTTTGAAATAAAACTCTATTGGAAACTTAAAGTAGGGGATAAAAACCCTGCTAAGTGAATGACTAAATTCTTAATTTCATTGATTCAGAAAAAAGTCTCTGTAACTGAGAAGTGCATAATGGAGTTTAAATGAGTAAAGAAACACACAAAAAAGTCAGTATTTCATCAAAAGATATTTGCCATCCACTCATATATAATATAAAGATAATCTTACCCTTAACTCCATGATTGAGAAACAGAAAAATGTTCATAAATATTGTTCTGAAATCTAGAAGATAACCAAACGTAAGGATGATAAATGCATCCACCAAGAAACTCTTTAGTGAAGTACATATAAAGATGTGTCATATGTAACCAGCCCTCTTTTCCTAATCTTTCTGTCTTTACTTTTTGTCATTATACCTTTTAAGAAATATAGTAAAATCATAATTTGGCTGTTTCCATTTCTTGTCATATAGAACAAGACTCTTAAATAATAATGATTCATAGAGTTGGGATCAGTAGTTTTAAGTCAATGAGCAGAACTGGTTTAAAAGGCCATGAGTAAGAATAGAGAGCAGAGGAAGAGTCACGTGCTGTGGAGAAACCTGGGTGCTGGAAGGACTTCAGAAGAGCAGAGCTACATTTTCCCATTGTTTCCCATTCCTGCTTAACTCACTGTGATGTTGCTCTCAAGTCTATCTACATAAAATAGATATGGTTTCTTACTTTGTATTTTAATTGTGCTTATGAAAACAGAAGTTAACTTTCCCATTATCCGTTCATCGTTTATTATGTTCTTGCATTGACAAATCATCTTTTTCTGAACTTTTGTTTTGATTTCACAATCTCTACATCACAAGAACATATACTTGGTCTGTACTGGCCAAACTCCCTGTCCAGAAAACCAGGCATCTGAAACTATGTGTGACTCAGTATACCTGACTCCAAAATGAGTTTTCATTTTCAACTGTTTCTCAGTTGTACAGAAGTTTAATTTAGCATTGTTATTAAAACAAGACTGCTACTTTATTCAGTCAAAATTATTGAAATCCAACTTGTCTAAACTAACCAAAAGAAATTATATTTGACTAAAGACTTGTGAACCAGAAGACACAGAGGTGAGTATTTTGTTTATTTCTTGCAAAATCACCATTTAAGCAAAATCCGCTCTACTTTGTCACAAAATTTGTATTATTTAAGCCATTACCTATCAGTAGAAATTTGAAAAAGTATAGAAATGTTATTATTAAAGATTCCTCTTAGTTATTTTAATTTATTTTAAGGGAAGATAAAGCTGCAGATTACAAACTGTTTTATTCTGGATTAAAGATGATTTTTGTCTATAATTCTTGCCACTCAATTAGGTTGTTCCCAACATATTAACACATAACTTTCAGAGACTCAGTTTTCTCTAATGTATATATAATACTTTTTGTGAATAAGTATTTACAGCAATAGTGATATAAAACACCCAGATTAGCAAATACTAAGTTAATTATGGTCATTATGGTTTTTTTATAATTTAATATATTGCAATTGTCATAAGAATTTATCCTGTAGAAATCTAGCAATAAGAGCATCTATGGCCTCTAAGAATTCGATACAATAATATTACTTATATCAAAGTTACCTTTAGAAAAAAATAGATGAAGTGGAGAACAGAAAGGCTAGAAGGCATTCTCAACACGGGACTGTAAACAATAGATATTCTTGTAGTTAGTGTTTAATATTGATTTTTATGTTTTTATTCTGTGGTCTCTCTGTTGAACAGAGTTAATAAAACAGTTCAGAATCATGAAGATAAAGACAGGTCCCTGTGCAATATGAAAGTTTCCTTCTGGGTATTGAGGACAGCTATGTAGGTCTGTGAGATAAGAAGAAAGATGTAAGAAGAGTAGATTATGAGTGGGTGAAATATGTCCTTTTTTCTGGTCAAATGTCATGCATCGAGTCTCATATGTAGAATTATTTGAACACATGAGTCTTTCTGTAGTATACATTAGCCTTTTATTGACCTCAAAAGTTAAGTCCATTCAGCATTCAAGCATTAGTTTTCAAATACAACTATTTTGAATTTATATTTTCTTTAGATTATGAAAATAGATTAGTGAAATTCCATAATTTATATAAAACAGTTCAGCAAATAAGTTGATACCTAACTTCCCGTCATATTTATTGACAATGAAATTGAGTGGGACTAGCTGATGAAAGATTATTACAATTCCAAATTGCCATGCATGAAAGACTTTATGCTTAAAAAGGACGATTAAAGTAATTGATTCCATTGAAAAAAGTTTTTTTCAGATGCAAAATGATCTCAGAAACTGGGAAAATGGTAAAAGAGGTAAAACTCCTTAACTCCATGGTACACAAGTGTAAGACCCTGAGTTCAGTTTCTCAGATGTCATATAAAAAGATGAATATTCTCTCTCTCTCTCTCTCTCTCTCTCTCTCTCTCTCTCTCTCTCTCTCTCTCTCTCTTTCTCTCTCTCATACACACACACACACACACACACACAGGCAAGCATACACATACACCTGTAAACCATACTCTTTTAAGAACAGAGACAGGAGGTTTACTAGGGCTTGCTCTTCTCCTTCCTAGTGTCAGATTATGGGAAAACCTATCTCGAATAAATAAGGAGAAAGGTCACAGGGCAATGCACCAGATATCCATGTCTGGTCTCCAAGTGAGCTCATGGGGATGTGATCAATTTGACACACACCAAGTTAAGGCAAAAGTACAAGGACAATACTTGTTTCTTCTCTCCCAACCTTTTAATAAATGAGTAAATATTTTCAGTCATTTAGGCACCTTCATTAGTTTTCTTCCTTGCTGAGAAATCTCAGGACTTTCTGTGTCTCTGGTATACTTGTGCCTTTCATGATTGAGCTCTCTTCCCTACTTCTTGTTTCAACTAGATGAAGAGTGTCCTGCAGGAAGAATTTCATCCTATCCATGTTGATTCTTTGTTGACCACAGCATCCAGGGTGCGAGGCAGAAGACCAATTTACCTGATATTTTCCAGACTCAATCTGTCATGGGGATGTGAACTTGTTGGTCACTATGCCTGGGAAACGGAACTGATGGAGGTTTTCCAGAAGATAGTTTGTCATGCGTGTATTTGAAAATGTTAAAGAACCATAATTTAGTATGGCCTAGCTGGAAGTGTTTTAATGTTTTTGCCCTAGCTTTCTTAGATATCTTTCTTTCCAAAAACAAAAACAAAACAAAAAAGCAAAAAACACTTTACTTGCACCTTGTTTTGGATGGTAAAACAAAATACTGTTTTTATTAGCTAGGTATTTATTTTGATATCATAAAAAGTAAATTGTATCTAATGAGTTGCACCAATGCATGTCCTCTGGACTCCATATATTTGCTCAGACCTGAACACACACATATAACACACAGTCATTTAAAACTTATACAATGTACTTTAAAGTTGTAAGTACATATTGTGAATTTCTTAACATAATCAAGCTAAATTGGATATCTGTCACCTAACTTTAGTGTTCAATGTGTGTGCATATTGAAAACCCTTATTGTCTTTCTTTAACTACTGTGTCCTTTTGGAAATTCTTCTTCATCTTCATCTTAAAAACATTAAATGGCTTTGTTTTGCATAGTAAATGCATCCATTAAGTCAGCATTTATATTCATTTATGCTTCATTCTTTACACTGATCAAAATGCCTGTCAATTGGCAATATTTAATACTTATTAAGTGATCTTGTACTAATAAGTGATGACTATATTGATATACCTTAACAATATAAAATACTAACAAACATTTAAAATGATATATATCTATAGCAAAGACATTAGAATTTTTCTATTATCTAATTTCAGTAAAGGATTATTGAAACACACAAGCAAAAAAGAGACAAATCAATGAATCAGGGAGGAATCCCTGTGTCTGCTATTAATGACCTCTCAGTCATCATGACATCATACCTACAAAGGCAAAGGTTGGTCTCCATTCAGAAGAATCACCCCACCAAAAATGACAACTCTTTCATTTCTGGATTGTTGTATTTTTGACTAGCTTTTGTCTGATCTCTTTAAGATTTATTCCTGGAAAATGACATGCAGGCTTGGCAAATAGGGAGGATTCCTTTCAGCCATTCCAACAAAACATTTGCTTTCTTTGATTTCCTTACCTATCTAAGAACACTTCCCTAGTGAATCCTCCCGTCTACCAGAGGAGGCAGAGAAGGGAGGAATGTTGCTGAGTGAGTAGAAGTGGCTTTTGAGCATTCCATTGCTCTCGTGGACTGTTAATATTTGCAATCATCAGTTAAACTTTTTCTGTTATACATAAAAAGAATTACCATTTTTCTCTTTCTTTCTTCATTAATTAGTTTCTTCTTTCTTTCTCCTTTTTCTTT
>JAQHUG010000061.1:7846439-7857918 GCA_028555095.1 Dicrostonyx torquatus | reverse complement strand
CTGACCTTGTCCCTTCCTTTCTTTCTTAACTTGGTTTCAATATGTAGCTCTGGCTGATATGGAATTCACTATGCTCACTTCATAGACCCAGCTGTCTTTACAGTCACAGAGATCGTCTTGCCATTAACTCCTGAGTTCTGAATAGAGTATGTGCCAACACAAACAGCCTTAAGAGTCACATTTCATAATATAACAGTCTATTTCACGGTATGTTTATTCACATGTCTGGGTATACATGTATTTATTTATAAAGTTTCAAACAGTAAAGTACAACCCATGTCACAGAATCATCACTAATTAATTTCTCAGGATTTACATCTCTGTTGAGTCCTAGCATTCCTCTGATGCAACTATCTGAACATCCATGTGTGGCAACTAAAGCCATAAGACATTTTACACTTTCCTTGAAGACTAAATATAAACACTTGACAGAAAGAACACTGACTGGCAATTACTTGAAGCTTCTCTACACAGTACAAAACCTTTGGCACCACAAAAAATACCTTATGATTCAATATACATCACTTATAAATCGGTGAATAACTATTTATAATCTAAGCATTGTAAATTGCAGTGCATCTCTCATCTATTTTGAACTCATTATAGCTATTACTCTAAAATTGAAAATAAGCATTTCCAAATTTTAAAACTTATATCTATTTTCCAAAGTGACAGTGCTGACCAAAACACACACACACATATGCCCATTCACACTAAGATGCTAGGCCTACTGAATGCAGGGTTGTAAGAGTGTCCATCTTTAAAAAAAAAAAGCTAAAAATATAAGCACTTAGCATGCAAATGTCTCCAGTAACTTCTTTATACCATGCTTCTACCCTCCTGGTGAGATTAATTGTGTGACAAATGACATGAAATGGCCTTATGGAATTTTAGTCTTGAGAAGTCTTTACTTCTAATGGAAATTATAAATAATATGTGCCTTTTGTCAGCTGCATTCTTCAGTAATCTAATTGCAGCTAGCTAATGAGACCTGGGTTAGGAAATGTTCTGTGGTTCCCATGCCCCAGGTCAGGGAAAGCTGCATTCACAGAGCAGATGTGCTCTGTCTCAGGATGATGGCAGCTGAGCGCTTTCCTGGGACTTCAGAGCACTAGCTGAGCAGGAGCCTGTGCATTTGACCTTTGTGCATGAGGTACAGAGGCTTCCAGTTGGTTTTCAGCAAGCACGGAGGAAGGAGGACAGACAGATAAAATCCAGTTCTGATCCTCTGAAGTCCCATCCTTCTCTTACTAATTGTGGAGATTCTTCCCATATTCTTACTAGAACAATGACTGGCAGAGAAGCTAACACATGTTAACATCTACATGATGAAAGGATCAAGGGCCAGGGAAGAGTGGAATAGGAACTAAAACACCTATTTCTCCACTCTCTAAATTAATATTACTTATTTTACATTGGCAAAGGCTGAAGCAACACCACTATAGACTTCTGTAGATTTGATGATTATATGCTGTGTTTAGATATAAACACAGTTCTAAAAGTTCTAAAGTAACAAATGCTCCAACCCCCTTCCTCCTGACTTGATTCAGGCAGAATGGGTGGTAAAGCTAATGCTTAATTGCCTATGTCCATAAATGATGCTATTTGAGGGCATGAATTCTCAAGGGTTGATTCTAATATTTTGACAGTTTCTGCAGTCCAATATGAGATTTTGCTGTTTCATTAATTCCTAAGTTTTGCTTTTTTATTTCAATTCAGCTAGAAAGTAGGTTTCTTTCCATTCGCTCATATCTTAGCTTTAATTTTTAAAATAGTTCACAACTTCTTTCCCAGCCTATTATTCCCCAAGCCGAAGGAGGACAGTTTCATCAGTGCTGCCTTTCTTCTTCTGTCTGCAGGGACAAGTGATTCATAGGTATCATCCCAAGACTTGCCCTTTCTAAGTGTCCCATGGTTGATGCAGAAATCTCAGTGTCCTGAGAATGAGGACACTCAGATTGTTCCTAGGGACATAGCCAGGTCTCACAATATAAAGTAACTCATCATTTTCATGTTCAAAAAAAAAAGTCTTCTACCTTCTCATATGCTCTTCAGCTACATCTCACATATGAACATTTCTCTCCCAAGGTATTTCCATCTTTTGCATATTTGTGGACTGTTATTTTGGTTCTTTTAGTCAAAATATGGATAACTGCAATTTTAATCTCTTCACATAAATCATAGTCTAAATCTCTTAATCTTTTTGGTGTTGTTCTCTGAATTCACTCCAATTTGGCTCTGGCTTTAAGAAGGGAGACATGTAAGATGCATTTTTCTTTTTGAGTTGGATTCTGTCTCACTATGACATTGCCCTCTTCTCCATGTGAAACAAACGCCAAGTTGATCTGTACTCCTACATCGCTGTTAGGTTGTGTTGCTCTTTCATGCCTGTCTCCTTGGAGCTCCATCCTGGCAAGACTCTGAATATGTATCCTGAGTTATTCCCAAATACTAATGGGAACAGAAATTATATTTATTTTATATGATTTATATATTATTTATATGATTTATATATTATTTTTGTGAGGATAAGAGAAGCAGATCATGCCTTCACTCCAAAACCTTAAACAGTTATTACATCTATGGATTATTTTGCAATTTTCTTCAGGGATTTTCTGTTCACAAACACAGCAGATATGGATATTTCTAGGCTCTTCTAGAGAAAGAAGAGAGCAAAGCAGGAGTTGAAAACAAAAATGCTTCTTTCAGCTTTACTAAGTACACTTTCACATAAACACAGAATAAAAAGTTGCTTCTTTTATAAGCACTTGCTACATTTTGGGATGAAACCTGAGTGCTTCTGGAGTTCCTTAAAAGTGTTTCCTTCCATAAGCATATCGAGTTGCTGCATTTTAATTCGTGTTCCTCAGTGATAATCCATCTGCTTCCTGGTTGGATAAGGTATTTGGAAGCCACTTGCCTTGGAGTCACTCTTATGCCCATGACTGGTGTAGATGTTAATCCACGGGTAATTAACACCTCATATATATTAGTTCTGAGGTGTGTTTGTCTTTGAATTGGCAATTTTCATAGTATTTTCTTGTAAAACAGGAAGGTTTTGTTTTCTAAAGCTTCAGTTTGTAATATTTTCCACACCGCCACTTTCTCTACCACTTGAAAAATATCAGTCTTGAATTTGAGGTGTAGTCTGATTCCTCCTATCTCAACTTGGCTCACATAGATAGGTGCTATCTGGAAAGTCTGAGGCTGCCTGATTTACCCACTGCAGAGGATTCCTCAAATAAAGTAAAAACCTCACCCAGTCACACTCCATCTCATTCCACATTGACAGAAAGACTTCTAAAGCTTGGTGTTTGTAAACCTGAGCCTATTTCTCTGCTTGCCTTCAAAAGTAAACCCATTATTTGACAAACAAGGTAAGGAATTTACCTCACTATTTGTGTAAATCATCTTGTACTCTTGTTTTGTGACTGATATCAATGTATATTAATATGTAACTCTTCTACAGGTACCCCTATTGGTTGTTTAAATTATAACAGTCACAAAAGCACTTTATGAGCTTGAACATAATTCTGAAAAATAGAAACAACTGCAAAATTGCAAAACATAACCTATAAATATGTTAGTTTAAAGCAGTCAAACATATGAGAGCCAACTTGTCCCTTGGAATTGTCACAACTCCCTATGATTTTCACAATATAGCATTTTGCAACAACCAAAAACACCCAAAATCCTCCTGCAGGAAACTCAGCTCTGCTGCAGTAGGATGGAAGTCCCAGGCACCACCTCAATTAGGCAGTTGTTCTTCCTTCTATCTAGATACTCATCGCGCAGAATAGACAGATGGCTTGTCTCTGTTTTCTCCACTTGTGAAGGTTACTTCAAGTAATATCAAATTATAAACTTATTTTTAGCCTTTCCAATTTATTTGCTCTCTTTTCTTTATTGATTTTATCCATCTTATTTGCTTATCAAATGTGTCAGATGTTTTACAATACTTATCATGCTTTTTTTAAATATTGTTCTTTACTTTTTCAATTCTCTTAGGATTCCAGGTCCATAAAAGAAACATTCTTGTATCATTATAAAATCTCTGGAATATAAAATAGACACCATATGTATTCAATAGATACTTGCTGAATGATTTCACAATAGTAACAAATAAACTGGAAAGTGTAAGCAGTTTATTAAAACATGTTGATGTATAAAATATACCATTTCACTTAAACCATGTGTAGGTGATGTTGCAGGGTCTCAAATGACTGATATAAAATAGGAAATTTCCCTTAAACTATTTTTTTTACCTTAACCATTCATATCCATTTTCAACTTATAAACAAACTGTCCCATTTTTTATTATGTCACAGAAAGAGGCATACTGTTTGTCATTAATATTATCTTTGAGACTATTCTAAAAGATGTAAAATCTGACACAATACTGATTGTATTAGACATTTTAAGCAAAATTAATTCTTTCCAATATGCTTTTTAAGGATAAGGTTATATGTCTCCATCGGATCTGTTCTAGACAACTTCAGTACACATATATTATTTTCGTCACTATATTCATTTGTTGGTTGCACAGTTTAGGGACCAATTTCTTATCTGTCACATTCCATCCAAAACTAAAGAGGTGAAGATCCAATTATACAGAGTTGTGTTTAATTGAAATTTATCATGCTTCTATTTTATTATGTCTATTAATTATACACAGCAATGGCTTTCTTCCAAAGGTACTCTTATTGCATTTACCCTTATCAGCCTTTTCTTGTGATTTCCATTCCTTCAGATTATCTTACCAAATATTTTCATCTCTACTTTCATGTCATTTTTACTTATGAAAAGCTACATGATATATTAGCACTCTATCTGGCTTATTTTGATTACTACAATGAAATTAGTTCCATCCATTTTATTTTAAATGACTTGATCTTTTTCTTCATTATTGAATAATATTCCTACTGTACATATAAAAAACAATAAATATTGTAAAGATATGAGAAAAATTACTTGTACACTACTCCAGGGAAACAAAATAAATACTGTTCCTACAAAGCGTCCTGAATAAATTAAAACTGATAGTAAAATTGCAATGTAATGTACCTGTGCAGCTTCTGGAACTTTACAAAGAAGAACCAAATCAGCATTCAACAGAGTTATATAGATTCTGTATTTATCAAAACACTAGCCAAAAAGCCAAGTTATAAAATAATCTAAAATTCTGGAATTAGTTGCCTATTTCAAAAGTATTTTTAAAGATTTCACTTTCTGATCTTTTCTCCTCCCATGAAGTCAAACTACTAGCCAAAAGCCACATAATTATTGTTGTAAGCCTACTTACAGCCAGTTGTTTAATAATGAAAGCCTGAAAATTCACGATAAAGTTAAGAATACAGTAGAATCTTATTTTTCTGTTTATCATTGACATCATCTAAAAATAATAACAACCATATCCTGTATATGTCAGGATGCATTCAAAATAAAGGCAGAATCAAGTATAAGTACATCTATAAAAGGGAGAGCAAGGCAGGTAGTTGGTTATACCAACTTTACAAGAAGTCACACGGACTTCTTTAAAGTAGAAACAACCTAGGGATAGCCAACTTTAGTGATTACATCATTGCACTTGAGACAGAGGAGCAGGAATGACACAGGATCCAATGGTCACATCCACATAAAAGGTTTGCTCAGTGAGGACAGCCACACACATACACACAACAAAACAAACAAACAAAAAAGCAATAATGGTGCATCAGGTGGAGAGAGTACTTAAGCACAAAAATAAGACCATTCCAGGTTCTCTTTGCTGTCTTTGCATCCTGGAAATGCCTCTTACTGGGAAAAATTGGCCAAGACTTATAAAGGTATAGAACCCAACCTGCGGGACTGTATCAGAAAGCAAGCAGATCAAAGATGAGCCAAGGCTCAGGGATTCATAGCTAGGCCAAGAAGTTGAGAACACTTCACCAGGCAAAACTGTCAGAGTGTGTTTAATAGTCACTCTAATCATTTTCAGTGATGGTTATTGAAAATATAAGAGTTGTATTTGAACTGCTAAAAGATCATTCAAACATGGAAAGAGATTTATGGGACATTCCCTTGAATATAACAGAAATAGCTATTTTTATTTAATCATATGAATAAAGAAGTTTCATTCAATAGATCAAGCACACTGTCTCTGTTGGTGGGCTAGTCACTCACGGTCCTGACTTCCTTGCTCATCTGCTCCCTCTTTCTACTCTTCAACTGGACCTTGGTAGCTCAATCCCTTGCTCTGATGTGAATGTGGGTCTCTGGCTCTATCTCCATCCATCATGCGAAATTTCTATGGTAACGATTAAGATATTCAACAAAATAACTATGGGACAAAGTCAGTTCAGGCACCCACTCCTCTGCTGCTCTAGTACCTAGCTGGGGACATCCCTGTGAATACCTGGGATCCCCTCTAGAGACAAGTCTCTTGCAAATTTAAAACGACTCCCGTTAATGTAGATCTCTTATTCCCTTCTCCAATATCCACCCTTCCTCCATTTCCATCCTTTCCCACCCCCGAGCTCTCCCCAGTTCTTCCCTTCTCCCTTCTACCGCCCTCCCTTTCGCCTACCCCCTCCTCCAATCCCTACCTCCACCCCCATCCCCACACCCGTGCTTGCAACTTATGTCTGATGATCTTGTTTGCTTCCGACTTCCAGGAGTATCTATATATGTTTTTCTTTGGGTTCACCGTGTTATTTGGGTTCTCTAGTCTTGTGAGCTATAAGGTTAATGTCCTTTGTTAATGGCTAAGGTCCACTAATGAGTGAGTACATACCACACTCATCTTTTTGGGTTTGGGATATCTCACTAAGGATAGAGTTTTCTATTTCCATCCAATTGCATGCAAAATTCAAGATGTCATTTTTTTTCCCGCTGAGTAGTATTCTAATGTGTATATATTCCACACTTTCTGGATCCATTCTTCCTTTGAGGGGCACCTAGGTTGTTTCCACCAGGACTGAATGAGCATATGACCTAATCGAACTCTCTGAATGTGACTGCCAATGGGGACTGACTGAGAAGCCAATGATAATGGCACTGGGACCTATCTCTTCTGCAAGTATTGGCTTTTTGGGAACTTATTCTATATGGATGCACAGCTTCTTAGACCGAGATGGAGGGGGGAGGTCCTTGGGCTTCCCACAGGGCAGGGTATCCTGCCCCATTTAAGGAAGCAGGGGTAGGGCGGTGGGGTAGTGGGGGAGCGGGAGGGCTGGGAACAAGGGGAGTAAATGTAAACTTTTCTTTTAACAATAAAAAAAGAAAAAAAGAAATTGCTTCTACCTACAATCAAGAATGAATCTACAAACAGAATAATGAATACTCTAAAGATAAATTCAAATCAGGAGAGACACAGGTCTATTTTTCTCCCTTCAAACACCAAAGGAGATGTTTTTTTTGTTTGTTTTGTTTAAGATCATTGTATTTAATAAACTTATTTTAAATTCTGAAAAAAAAGAAGTTTCATTCAAAGTTGGTAAAGATAGCATAACTGAAGAAAGCCCTATGAAAATGTACTATCATGGACCATACAGAATTAACACTATAAAATAAAGGTCTTACTGTCTCACCAACATGCATGTTGAAAACCTGGACATTGTTCAAGAATGAAACATGTCTAGAGTGGCACTTATCTTCTATGAAACACAAAGTATTGATAGAAAATAATTTTAGTATTATAATACTTTAAAGAAAATTATAAATAAAAATCAAATACTCTTTTCCCCCCACCCCTACATTTTGTTTGTGGGTTCTTGAACAGGGAGGTTCAAGATATGCTTTCTCTGTATCTCCCTGGTTGTCCTGGAACTCATTCTGTAGCTGTTCTGGAACTCACAGAGAATCACCAGATACTGCCTTCCAAGTGCTGAGATTAAAGGTATGTTTTACCACCACCAAACCTATTTTTTTTTCTTAAGAAGGAAAAATAAAGAGGAAAAGGGAGAAGAGGGAGAGACACAGAATTAATGAGAGAATGGGTGAATACACATGTATAGGAAGGCCCTTTGTAAACACAAAGAAGTTTGGTGACTATTTTTCTAGCTGCTTATTTCTGATGACTAGACATCTTTTCATGACAAACACCCAATGTAAAAATGAGTTGAGAGCCACAAGCCGAAGATAATTTCGTCATAAAATGATCATTTACTCATAATTATCCAGAAAAGACCAGAGCTCTACACTGTTTTCACAATAACGTGTGTGTTGCCAAAGGCAGCATGAGTATACTTCTGAAAGTTTACATTCTAATCTCTAGGAAAAACTAATTCTTCTAATAAGATAAACACATAAATTTCCCATCTAATTTTTAAATTGTACTTCTGAATTCCAGAAACATTCACCACAATGGTATCACTTGTAGTTTTTCTTCTTTAGTGTTATTTCCAAAAACCCTGTAACAACACAGATTTTTCTAATAAACGAGGTAAACAATAAAGTGGAAGAAACAGTGAGTTCCTCTCATTATTATGTAAAGAAAGGCTGATTTTGTTCCCCGACAGCTGCACACAACATTTAAAAATAAACATTTTAATAAGTTTTATGAGACTTAGATCCAAAAACCAATTTAGTCTACAGTCCTTCCGATGACCACAGAGCTGGTCTAGGTTGCATCAGGACACATTTCATGGTTATTTAGTGGTAAACAAAGCAGAAAGATTTGTCATTGAAATTTAGAAGAGATTGATTCTAAACCTTGGTGCTACAGAATCAAGAGCTTCAAGTTTCTGTTCCAGCCAAACACATTGTAATGTTTTTCCAGAGAGGAAAGATTAATAGCTGAAATTCATGACCTTTGACTTCTGACATAAGTCCTAAGAAGTGAAATGGAATTGTTAAAACTGGTGAAATCTTGTTTATTTTTCTAAACAGAATAATGAGCATATATCTAACACACAAACTTTAAAGTCACAATTTTTCTCTCCTTTTTCAGAATGTATCCAAAGAATATATAATTTAGGATTTCATCACTTTATAGTTCCACAGATTAAAGCCTAAAATTGCTGATTCTCTGCATAACACAAATTGTTTACTGGATGATGTCCACAGAGAAAATAAGCCATTATAAACTGAGGGTTTGTTTCTTCTGAGATTTTTAATAGCCACTATTTAAGGCCACCCTGCAAAGGCATTACTTTGTAACTGTCCATTCAGAGTTTTCTTCAGTGTCAGAGATGGATTACTCTGCTACACATTAAACAAGCGAAGATTAGAAAATTTTTACAAAAGTTGGATATGTTTAAGTTCTTTGAAAATAAAATGCACAAATTTATTATTAACCATGACCTTAGGCAGTAATTTATTTATAATGCTATCACTACCAAAATAATGATGAATTTATATCTATTTATAAACTAGTAGAACATAATGTGTTATATAACTCATAATACATTCATGATTATAATAATGTATGCACTTACCATGAAGAAATCAAATGAGTGAGTTTTAATTATTTCCAAACATGGGTTCTACAAAGGAACAATTAAATTAATACCTGTACACCAGTGAGTGTGAAGCAAAGAGTCAATGGTCCTTTTCATTTCAGGACACAGAGCCAGCTCATCAAGCTAGACCTTTTACAACCCTTTAGGAATAAGCTATCACATTTTAAGTCCTAGAGGAAAGAAAAATCCCAGGATGTTAGGATGTTAGTAACAAGCTACATACTGATCAGTCAGATAAAAAGCATCTTAAAAAACAATAAAGTACCTCTTTTTCAGCGAGCCCATTTCCTGAATAAAGCTGTGCAATGAAACATAGGCAGAACAGTTATTTTAAAAAAAATACAGAGAAATAGAGGCATGTACAAACTCTTTTTCCACCAGCTGACTTTGTCTTTATATCCCTGAGATTCTGCCTGTGGATTTCCCATATATGTATTCACTGGTTGCTAAGGACAAATCCAGTCTTGAAATTAAGTGAAAATCTTAAAAGAGAATTTCTCTTTTGGAGTCTTCTTTTTGCTCTTCAGTTTGTTAGAGAATCTTTACAATGTCAGACTATAATTCTTGAAGGAAAGGGGTGCATTTGTTATAATGCTGCTAATATTGAAAGTGTGACATTATATTTATTTAAAGATGAGCTATTATAATTTTGTACAATCTAGTGTCTCTTCTTGAATTTCAACTCAAGATGTGTGGTGAAGATAGGGACCCACCTCCTTTACCTTCAGAGATGTACATGACAAAACAAATCAGACATCCATATAAAATAGTAAAAAACAGGTAATGTAAGAGATTAGGTGGTGATAATCATGATAATAAATATTTAAAGGTGCTTTATAATATTTGTAAGTAGACATACATGTAAATCACCAGCAAGGTAGAATTTGCTATGTAGAGGATGATATAGATTATTATAGTGAATCCTCCCATTAGATACTGGGATAGATTTGTCACGAAGAATGCAATTACATGGAAGGAGGGAGAAGGAAAAAAGAAGGGAGAGAGAGGCAAGGGAAAGGAGGGAGTGTAACAAGTCTTTCTCTGTCCTGCCAACCAGCTACTAAATAGAGACAGAAGAATTTATGCACTATGAAAGATTAGCCAATAGCTTATGCATGGTCCTAACTAGCTGTTATAACTTAAATTAGCCCATTTATATTAATATATATTTTATCATGTCACATTACCTCTCTTTCATCTTGCTCCTCTTGTTTCCTCTCCATGCTTCTGGCATCTCCTGTGAGACTATATTCTTCTCCTCTTAATGTTTCTTCCCAAAAATATCACCTATACCTCTAGCCTAGCTATTGGTCATTCATTTCTTTATTATAGTCATATATACTCACAAGGTGTACAAATATCACACAACATTCACCCTTTTTCTCTAAAAAATAAAGGTTTTAAACATACTAAAACTATATATAATAAGAACAATTATAGATAATAATTGCATTTACAATGTCCAATCTATTGGCAAATTCAATGAATATCCTCAATTATCTGTCCTGCCTTGGTGAGTACAAAGTATCAAAACGAAGGAAGATTGTAACTATAACTATCTGATCTTCAACCCCATAAGAGGACTGAGAAGCATGTAATATTACTTGAGTAAACAGAAAGTGTAGAGCAAGCAACTTTCAAAATGTGGAAATGACATGGACAACTAGTTCTCTAGACAGTATTCCAAAAATTTCTCTGTAATCTTTAGCCTACCAGCCAAGAATATCTGACAAACTTTTCTGTAAAACAGAAAATTTTTGAAGGAGCGTCCTATCTTGTCCTGGAGAAGTTTGGGAATTGTCTTCTTTGTGTGTACTGCTTATCTTATTTGGACAGCATATGTATATCAGCAGTCAAGACAAGGTCAGTTTCTTGCCCAGTGGCTACAATTAAAGCCAACTAAACTTCCTATGGAGGATTTTTGATGCTCATTATTCTCTTTTGAAGTAAATTGGTGCTACCAGGAGCTGACATGTTTTGATGTCATAAAAAGCCTTATATTATTAAAATATCTTAAATGCCATATTCTATAAATATCT
>JAQHUG010000061.1:7818659-7830390 GCA_028555095.1 Dicrostonyx torquatus | reverse complement strand
CCAAGAATTTGATCTTGGGAACTCCAAGTCATTTTGTTTTTCCCTGTTGTTCTAAAATGTTAGCCTCTTCCTGCAAATAACATTTCCACAGCAGTTGGGGCCCACCATCCAGGACTACTGAAAGTAATTGAAGCCAATCATGTGGGGTAGTCTTAATGCTAGAAGCCCATGTATTTATCAAATGTTGAATGCAAACCATAAGGTACTACTTCTTGCTTAATTTCTTTTAAAGTATTCATTTCTATAGGTATCTATCTATCTTCTTTGGATCCTTTTGGGCATTTAGAACTTGATATTTTGTCAGAGTAGATTACTGGGTAAGTCATCTTTGACAGGTACTGGCATATATCCTTTCGTTGTACCTTCTTTTCCTGCTTATCAACTCCAATAATTTCCTGAATCATTTCAAATATTATTTACTACTGTCTTTTGTAAAGCCTGAATCTTGGGCCTGTATATATCTCTAGTGATTTGATTGAGGCACCTAGCCTCTGGTCCTCATTTTGCACATATTATTTTAAAGTCTGAAGTTTTTTCTTTAAAGATTATGTCTTGTCCTTGAACATTATTTGGATAGAGTGCAGATTGCCTTCCTGGAGAGATACCCTATCTGCTAATCTATCATAACTTTTCAACAGAATTTGACTGTCAAATTCAACAGTATAAATTCTTTCAGATAATTTTTCAGTACTGTTTGACACATATTGAATTTTGTCTGTAAAATTAATGTTAACCTTATCAATAGTATTATTTTTTCCAGGAAACTTTTAATTTTCAATGGTATTAATCCTGTCAGCTAGGTGTTCATTACTCATCTGTTAAGACTGTATCATTTCTAAAAGTCCTCATTCTTGGCTCTGTTATCAAACAATTTTCTTAAGGATATAATATGAAGAAAAAAATTGAGTCCCAATATCTAATAAATGGAAGTATCACAATAACCATATAAGCCTTGCAGTATATAATCCATAGTACCAGCAAAATGTTATTAAAATTTTCCATTCTAGTGTTGTGTGCATTATATAATTTTCAAGATTTCTGATGTTATGAAATATGATAAATTGTTTTAGGTGCAATAGTCTTTATTTTCCAGTAAGAGTCACATTTCTGAGTTGCGACTGGTGGTGGAAGAAAATAGTACTGTACAGTTTCTACCTTTTGCCTTAGTACACAGAACAAGGAGCTCAGAACCCATGAGCAGGGAGCACAACAGGAAGCTGCGTAAGTCACATAGGGAATGCAGCAGTCATATGGAAAATGTGAATGAGCTTGGAATATTTCCAAGTCGCTACACACTTAGCTCTACTGTGGTGGGAAAGTAGGTTAAAAAAAGAAAAACAGGCATGCGGGGGTGGGAGACCTTCTGGACCATGGACCATTTGAGCCTTTTGGACTGGTTCACCTGATAGGTGTGGAGTCAGGATCCACGTAGGATGCCAGATGAAGAGGGATGCTAAAAAGAAATTCCACACTAGCTCAGAATTGAATATAATAAAGGGTTATTTATTTAGGGGTAGACTCACAAATCACAGTCCTCTGCTAAAATGGGAAATCCAACAACCGGAATAGAAAGGGGGCATGCACTTTACATCGGCATGCCCAAGTGGGTGGGTAACTTAAAGGCTACTGGCTGAAGAATTTCCTACAGCACCACACTAGCTCATAATTAAGTAAAATAAAGGGTCATTTATTTTAATAGGGGTAGACTCAATGAACACAGTCCTCTGCACAAACAGGGAACAGAAACCAAATCCTGCAGCTGGGGGAGAGAAAGTGCTGTGCAAGCTTTACACCTGCATTTATAGTGTAAGAGACCATGCCCAAGTGGGCTGGTCTCCTAGAGAGTTTCCACAGCAGAGGGTGTTGGTTGTTTCATCTCTTCCTGTACATTGGTGCCCTGTACTCTGATGTTTACATTCTTTTTGACTCCTTCTGCAGGATTTTATGAGCCCCCAGAGGAAGAATTTGATGGAGGCATCCAGTTTATGACTGGATGTTCCAATGTTTCTCACTGTGAATAATGTCGAGCTGTGAACTTCTGTATTTGTTCCCGTCTGCTGCCGGAGGAAGCTTCTCTAATGATGGCTGAGCAAGTCATTCATCTATGAATGTAACAGAATGTCATTAAGATCCATTTCATTAAGTATTTTTTATGGACAGTAGCATTAAGTTTCACACGAGGTTCCTGGACTTTCTAGTCATAGAGACAGGGTTTCTCTGTGGCTTTGGAGCCTGTTCTGGAACTAGCTCTTGTAGACCAGGCTGGCCTTAAACGCTCAGAGATCCACCTGCCTCTGCCTCCTGAGTGCTGGGATTAAAGGCATACACCACCATCGCCTGGCTTAGTCATAGATTTTTAAACATACAATAGAGCTGGTTTCCATCCCATTGAGTGTGCCTTATGACATGTCAAATATTGGTATTGAGCCACCATTATCTTAGCACATATTATAATTCAGACATCATGGTAGATGAAAAGGTGTATGACTAAGCTGATGTTTAGATTTCTCATTTAGTAGCATGCAGAGTACCTTTCTAGCCAAAACACTCTAGAATATAGGAGTTAGGACTATCTGTAGACACCTCGATTTTATGGAGTAAAATGAGTACCCACGTTCAATGAATTTTGTAGGTACTGTCTTCAACAATGAGGCCATATGTCTGCCTGTGGAGAACATAATTTTTTGTTGCTATAATAAAACATCATGATCATGTGAACTTAAAGGAGAAATAGTTCTTTTGACTTTATGGCTCCAGATTAGTGTTCATGATAGCAGGGAAGCAAAGCAGCAAGTAGCAGGCATGAAAGCTGGAAGCATAATCTGAGAGCTTACATCATGAACCGTAAGCATGAAGCATAGAGAAAACATTGAGAATGTCAGGAGGCTTTAAAATCTCTAAGCCTAACCCCAGTAAATTATCTCTTTCATCCAGACCACACCTCTTCAGCACTTGGGAGGCAGAGGCAGGTCGATCTCTGTGAGTTCGAGGCCAGCCTGCTCTACAGAGCTAGTTCCAGGACAACCAGAGTGACCACATCTTGAACCACCCCCCAAAAAGCCCACACCTCTTACATGTCTCCTAATAATATCAATAACTGGGGACTGAATGAGAAAAGTGAGCCTCTGATGGACATTTGACATTCTTATTCAAACTACCACTTGCTGCTTATAAATTGGGAGAAGTGAAGAATCTTTTCAGATAATGGGGAACCCCTCTGTACTGGCTGGTTTCGTAGGTCAACTTGATATAAGCTAGTCATCAGAGAGGAAGGACACTCAGTTGAAGAAATGCCTCCATAAAATCGAGGTGTAAGGCATACTAGCTGGTATCTTCTTGAGTTGCTGGTTCTGGGTTCTATAAGAAAACAGTCAGTGGGCAGCTTCTTTTCAGTACCCTGTATCAGTTTTTGCCTTCGGGATTCTGCCCTGTTTGAGCTCCTGTCCTGACTTTTTTCAGTGATGAACAACAATGCTGAAATGTAAACCAAATAAACCCTTTCATCCCCAACTTGCTTTTAGTAATGGTATTTTGTTGCATCAGTAGAAAACCTAACTAAGACACCCTCACAGCTAGATTAAGGTTTTTATTGGACATGGGGAAATGGTGTTACCTTGACTGCTGTGAATTGGAAAAGTAGGTAACATAACTATTAAACCACTCCGGAATAAACACTTCATAACTGGGTCAATGAGGGAAATCAAAATTCAATGGGCCAATTCATGGGAACAATTGGGAACATTCTATTTTGGGCAACTGAAGTCTCCATGAATATCAGGGACTGGAAGAAAGTAAGGAAAGGGCAGGCATTACTAAGACAATGTAGTGTGTAAGAGGTATATTTGTGAAAATGTGAAAATGTAGTCCTACCACAGATGTAGTAAGAACAATGTTAATTCAGTGACAAGAGTGCTTCAGCAACTTTAATAAGCCCTGTGATGGAACAGAAACTTTACAAACGAAGCAAAGTTTTTTCCTATAGGAATGATTTAGACTGACATAAAAATCAGGTTCCTAAAGTGGTAAAGCAATAGAAAATCAGCTGAGAGAATGAAAGAGGAGACAATGTGACATGTCTTGGTTACTTAAAATCAACTGTCACTAGATGAAGACTAACAAAAGCAAAAACATATGGATAGTCAAAGTCAGTGCTTGTATGTTTCAAAGTTTTCAAAGCCTGAACAGAAGTTCGCAAAAGGTTTGAAAGGAGGAAGTCAAAAGTGCAGTTTATGTGTTACAGGAGTTTAAATTATCTATCCAGGGCCTGTAGTGTGCATTTATTCCATAGTGGTGGACATGGTTAACACACCCTAGCTCTTTTCAAGAGATGAATGGGACCAATGAAGAGAAGGGGCCAGAGCACTGATAAAAGTTTGGTAGGTTTGTCTATTTTGTCTATTTTGCTGATTTTCTCAAAGAAACAACTCTTTGGTTCATTGATTCTTTGTATCGCTTTCTTTATTTCTATTTTATTGATTTAAGCCCTCATATTATTGAATATTTTCTGACATCTACTCGTCCTGGATTAATTTGGTTCTTTTTTTTGTCCTAGAGTTTTCAGAAGTGCTGTTAAGTTGTTTGTGTGAGATTTTTCCAGGTTCTTTTTGTGGGCATTTTGTACTATGAACTGTCCTCTTAGCAATGCTTTCAAAGTGTCCCATAAGTTTGGTATATTGTGTATTCATTTGCATTGATCTCCAAGACAGGAGCTTGGATGGCCAGGTGACATTGCAGTCTATCTCCCAATGACTACAAGCCTGACAGAGCAGCAAAAACAGACCAGATGAGCTGCCAAGTTGTTGGTGATGATGCATGACAGCCCATGGAAATTCCCCTGACAGAAGTCATAAGTTTTGATCAAATTACTGATTTAAATGATGACCTTTTAATGCTAAAGTTTCCTTATTTCATTTATTACTGTTCTTGAAGTTGTTATTGGTTTTCCCTTCTATTTTCAGAATGACAGGTTGACATGTACTTGGAATAAATGGGAGTAGGATCTCAGAGATCACATCGACCCTATTCAAAAATCATGTTTTATTAGGTAAAACATCCTTCAGATTTTTTTAAAAGATCTGTAATAAGACTCAAAAGAACAGGTAAATAAAATGAATGACTACACTGCACATGTGGGAAAAGACACTCTTAAAAGCCAAAACAATGCTGAATGTGATTCCCAGTACAAGATACTTGCAGGGCACCCTTTCTGCTTCAGGCACATGGTTCAGGATGTGGGCACTCAGGTTTCTGTGCTTGTTGTACTGTGATCCCCCTGGAATGTTTAAATCCAAATCTCTCTCTCTCTCTCTCTCTCTCTCTCTCTCTCTCTCTCTCTCTCTCTGAAAAGATATTAACACATTTTCTTAACCAAATATGATGTGCCTATAAAATTGTGTCTTAATTATTTTCTCAGAATATTGCTGCTATCAGTCTTGGACATGGAACAAAACTCAGTGGTTACTTCAGAGATTCACAACCAGTCTGTAGGTTGAGAGTAAGTGAGTGTTGCTATTATGTAAAGGACTGTAGTGGTCCAATACTTGGTTGTCGATAGAAAAGATATCATCTTCATCCAAGACTCACAAACATCACAGAAGAAGAGGTAGAAAGAATGCAAATACTAAAGGAAGGCATTGATTGTTGTGTAGACTTTTATTCCAAATTGAAACATTCGCTCCTAAAAGGAGAATCAGAAGATTCAAGAATCTAACAAAAACTACTAGAACTGGTAATATTAGAAAGATACACAACTCTTGGAGCTATTTCCACAATTTTCTATCAAGGAAAATATTTTTTTTTTAAAAAATTTGATGGTAGTTAGGAGTTTCTTAGGTAGCATTTTATAAAAGATGGACAAGAATGCAGTTTCTATTGATCATCATCCATTATGTAGCCACTTTGAATTATCCTACTCCTGTAGGTAGTCCTGGTAAATTTATTGGTTTACCAATCTGGACTTGGGTGAAGCCATTTATTTCTTCTGCATTTGGTGTCCCATCCTGAGTGAATAGAAGTTTGTTTGCATATCCTCAGAAAGTTATACATTAACAGTATTTAAGCCAATGGGACACTGCAGACTCATACAGGAAAAATACAAACCTAGCCAGAAGAAGTTGCACCTTTGAAATAAGACTATCTCCAATAGAGAAATGGGCAGCTTTACAACCACCACTTTTGCAGCAAAGGCAGAACATATAACTACAAATCTGTTTATCTTTGTGTCTTGTTTCTATAATAAACAGCAAGTTGGCTTGTGTATTATCAGGTCTATGTAAAGAGTGAATTTCAGTTTTGGATAATATCAGAATAAAAATGTATCACACAATTGGTCTAATATCCAGATTGTATCAGTTCCTGTGAGAAATTTTCATGGCCAATTTAACTAAGTTCAGAAATATCTAGAAAACATGCTTCTGGCCATGTCTGTGAAAGTATATCCAATGAGGGTTAGCTGAAAAGGAAAGAGACACCATAAATATATATGAGATCTTTCTGTCATCTGAACTGTAAGTAAAAAAGGAAAGGAGCTGGACACTTACATTCATGTCTCTGTAGTGCCTGATACTCTTGCCTCCATCCTGTCCTGTCATCTGAATTGTATCCTCAGATTTCAAATCAAAATAAACAATTCCTTCTTCAACTTGCTCTTGTCTAGTGTTTTGTCACAGAAATAAAAAATAAAACTAGTACAGAAAATTGTTGCTGAGTAGGTAGGTATATTGCTAGGATAAATGATTGTGTGGTTTGTTGACAGGCTGTGGAAGCAAAGTTGAAGAGTTTTTCAGAAGCTCAAGAATAAGGGATTCTATAAGCAGACCCTAACAGTCATTCTTCTGGAACTGGGAAGGCCAGAATTAATTTCCATTCATGAAATTTTAGAAAGAAGCAACAATTCTGCTTTTACCATGTTACACCATGGCAAAGAAAACGTCCACATTCTTGCTGCGTTATGAGAAGACAAGTGAGTGAGATCGAATTCAGAATTGAAGTCATAATTCGTTATGAAGGACATTTCAGGACAGAGTAGTATTTAGCCAGGGTCATTCTTACTACTCACTGCTTCTTTCCAGATCCACAACAAGCAGAGAAAATATGGAGCAGAAGTATACAAAACATGAGAAACCTTAAATCGAAAATGCAAAGGGATGATTTTCTTGCTTGGAAACAATCACCAGGGAAAGTGTTTTCCCAGATTCATCCACAAGGTTCATTATGTGTTGACAATGTGCAGAACCGCAGGGGTTTGTTTCCATTGTAAACTTGGCTACATTTAGAGTCACATAGAAAACAAAAACATGGTCGTGGTTGTGAAGGTATTGCCATAGACAATTAACTGAGTAGAGAAGATCCACTCTGAATGGGGGTGGTACCATCCCTTGGACAGGACGCTGCTAAATAAAAGTCTTGTAGCAATCTTAGCACCAGTATATATTTCTCTATACTCCTTGACTATTGAAATAATATGACCTAACGCTCTTAACACCACACCTTCCCTGATGTGATGGATAGACCCTTAAATTGTGAGCCAGAATAAACCCTCCTTCTGTAAGTTGTGTTATGTATGTTGTCACAACAAAGAAAAATAACTGTTACAACAACTACTTTCTTAATTTCTATATACTACTTTTATTTCATAATTAGCACTGAAGGTTTCTAGAACCTTTTATAATGCAAAGTAGTATTTTATACAGTGTTCCTATGAACTATAGTGTTTTAAATGTTTAAGATAATTTTGATATACTGAATGTTCTTGTCTGCAAACAAGACAATGTTTTTTACCTTATGGCTTTTCATTTTTTTCTAACATACATTCTGGTGTATAGAGCTCATAATTTCACAAACTGTATAAAGTACCAGAGTTGAAAGAACTCTGTTTTATAGTAGGGCTTTAAGTAATGTAAATGTATCTAAGATTTCTGTTTCATCCCATTTGCCTCGTTTGATCAACGGATAAAATTTACTAGCTGATCAGAGACCTAAGAAAGAGTAATTATTATTATTAACAGCAAAACGAGAGATTCAGGGTACAGAACAAAATGAAACACACTTTAAATTAATTTAATGTTGGCAAAGAGTCTGGAAAAGTAAGGGCTGTTTATTTATTCTGGCTAACAAATGAGACAAAACACCACAACCTTCCTTGGTCAATTGCATTATAAAGCAGAATATATATAGCAAATTAAGACAGTAATACAAGCTGCTTAAATTGAAATCAGAGTCTTACATGGCACAATGATCTGTAGCTTTATAGCAAAACAACTAAAGGTAAATAACTGAAATCTACGAGAGTCAAGCTGAGGAATTACATGGTAAGAGTCAATGAAAAAACGTGTTCTGTGTCCTTGGGAATCTGCGCTTTCATTCTCATTATTAAGGCAGTAACAAAGCAGATGTGCTACAATTCACATACTTTGACTGAGTAATCTTCCACCATCCCAAACTTCCTTGTATGCATATAAGATCAAAATTAAAGGGAGAACTTGTGAAAGTAGATTACCCAGGTATATCTCTGAGTAGTTATTACTAAGTGAATGCGAAAGGAAGCCATTAATGTATAGAAGTTGTATATATATATATATATATATATATATATGAAAACATAATAATTCATATATCTACTGGCTCTGAGAAAATATTTTAAAAATTTACAGTTTTAAATCTGTATTTTAATTACATACAAGATCAAATATTCTCAACCTTCTTTGAGTAACCTATGCATTTCAAGTTTGTGTAACATATTATTTTAGTAGTTGCTGTTTCTCTTTTCTGTTTCTTTGTTTTTAGTGATAGTGATTAAGGAATTTGCTTTGCTTTGGTCCTGATACATTTGGGGTGAAGTGTTAAGACATGTTGGGAAACTGTACCCCATTATGTTTTTACTGTGGTCCACAAATGTTCTGTGTAAGCATTGTTTTTCAGTAATCTTTTGTAGTTCAGCTTTCCCTTGCTGTAGCAGAATATGTGTGATAATCAAATTATAGTGATGAAATGTTTAATTTTGGCTTAACATTGGAGACTGCCATTCACAACAAGGTGACCCATTACTTTGGAGCCCATAGTGACACATAATATGATGGGGAATGGGGTAAGGAGAGAACTGGGTAAGACTGGAATATTATCAAGAGCATCAATGACTTCCTTCTCGGCGTTATCCTTAAAAAAAAAGTTCCACTGCTGTTGGCTAGGGCTCAAGCATTTAAGAGCTGGGACTTGGGGATGCTTATTCAAACCATAACTTTTTAAAAAAAAATCTATGTATCTAACACCAAGGTCTATTGACTATTATTACTGTATTAGTGTCCCAGTGTTATACACACTCAGTAAAATCAACTATGGTGATTTGAATTAGAAATGCCCCGGTACATTAAGCATTCCAACATTTGGTCCTTAATTGGTGAAAAGACTGAAAAGAAGTTTCAGTCTTTCTGGAGGAAGTATGCCACTCGGGGTGGACTTTGAGAATACATAGCCTTGGCTTACTTTCAATTTGCTTTCTTTGTTTCACTCTTCTGATTAAAGATGTAATCACTCAGCTTCCTGCTACTTCTGCCATGCTTGCCACTTGTTATATTTCCCACCATGATGGACCTTTACCTATCTGTACCCACAAGCACATATAAACTCTTTTTCTTATTTCTTTCTTAAGTCATCTTCTTTTATGGTGTCTTAGCACAGCAACATAAAACTAACTAATATATAAGTTGGTTCTTAGAGTGGGGCTCTCTGTAAAGAAATTGGTTTTGATTTTAAGAGGAATGAGGAAGAGTCTGAAAATTTGGACTAAAAAAGCAGTTGATCATTGTAAGTAGACCTTAGGGGCCATCCTAGTAAAAGTCTGGAAGATAATAATACTGAGAAAAATGCTGGCTGTCAGAGTCCAGCTCAACAAGTTTCAATGGGAAGCAAGAACTTCATTACCAAGTAGAGAGAGGACAGTTCTGTGATATTTTGGCAAATAATCTCACTGCATCCTGATCTTGTCCTAATAACTTGCCTGAAACTTAATTTTAAAATAATGAACTAATTTCTTTGTCTCAGAAAATTTAAGACTGTATAACCTTGAGTGTGTGGGATTTTTATTACTGGGATGGTTATGCAGGAATACAATGAAAAAGGGGAAGTGAGACATAAAGAAATATAAAATGTACAGGTTAGAGAGACAAAAATATAAGAAGCTTACAGTTACAGCCAAGCTACATGCTGGAAGAGAAGTTGTAATTTTTAATAGGATTAACATCATTAAAGAGAGGTCTGCATTGCCTGGAACAAACAAAAAGATATCTTCAGGATAATCCACCACCCAGCTAAGCTTCCAACTTCAGAAAGAGAATCTATACCAGCAAGAAATTTTGTTTCTTCCAAAAACATGACTCTTATTACCTCCTTCTCTTTACTTCTGATCTGTCTCTAGTGTGCATGTCACAAGATACTTCCAGAGCTCTTCTGCTTTGGATTTCTCTCACAGCACTTCCCCACCACATCCAAGGCTGTAGCCCAAACAGAGCAATGGCAATACCCTATACTTCATACTACAAAAACTTTCATCTGTGAATCCATAACAGTGATGTTTTGAGGACCAGTATCTACTGAAGCTTGCTTAGAGTCTCAGATGTCTGAGAAAACAAATTTCAAGTTGACAAACCCTTAATGATTAAAGTTCTCTGTTAAATACCAATCAATTAATAGAATGCCTTGACTGCATTCATGCTGATTAAGAACATGAAAAGAATGAGCAAAGCTACAACAATAATACAAAAAATAAAAAAGTAGATATTATCACAATGTAGAACAATTTATGCTTAAAACCTCGAAAAAATCTCTAGTGTGGAATGCACGTACAAAAAGGATATCTCCAAATAAGATGATCTTGGAGTCATTCTGTGTTGTTCTATACCATCAAGCATGGGAGCCGCACAATGCACTTCAAGTGCAAGTACTCCATTTTTATTAGTATTTGTATGTGTATTTGTAATCGAAAAGGATGTAAGAAATGTGGATTTTAGCAAGCATTCTATCGTTGCTTTCTACACATTGTCCTATAGAATGTTTTTTCAATCATTAATACAATGAAACAAGAGAAGTAAGAATTTGTCAATCCCTCTACTGCTTATCTAGTTCATATAAAACTTATAGGGAAATATAGATCTGTCTTCATAAATGTATATAAATTCAAATCAAAGATTATCTAACTTTCCATGCAAATACTTCTCAAGGTAAATTATTCCCACTGTTAATAATTTCTTATGGTGTGTCCTCTGTTTGTCCTATCAAAACTAATTGATTTCTTTTCTCCTTTTTCATCAAGATATAAACACATAAGTAAAGCTTTGCCCTTTTATGAATTTTAAGTAAAGCTTAGGGAGTGATCTAATCTTTTTTCTACTTTACCCGTATTTCACATGGCAACTTCATGTAATCTATCATGTTTCACTCAAAACAGTAGATCAGAATAAAGAATAGCATTATGTTTGCATTTAAGCATTCATTCAATTAGGGGAGTGGGTATTGGAAAGTAATAGTGACTCTTAACTTACACCTCAAATGATGTTAAAACACATAGGGTTATCTGTCAGTCCCCATTGGCAGCCACATTCAGAGAGTTCAGTTTGGTCATATGCTCCTTCAGTCCTGGTCCAGCTGGGACCTATCTCTTCTGCATATATTGGCCTTTTGGGAACCTATTCTATATGGATGCACACCTTCTTAGGCCGAGATGGAGGTGGGAGAGCCT
>JAQHUG010000061.1:7802000-7812911 GCA_028555095.1 Dicrostonyx torquatus | reverse complement strand
TTAATGTCCTTTGTTTATGGCTAGGGTCCACTAATGAGTGAGTACATACCATAATCATCTTTTTGTGTTTGGAATATCTCACTAAGGATAGTGTTTTCTATTTCCATCCATTTGCATGCAAAATTCAAGATGTCATTGCTTTTTACCACTGAGTAGTATTCTAATGTGTATATAGTCCACAATTTCTTGATCTGATACCAGGGTGTACTCGGGTTCTGGCTCTTCTATTGAGGGGCACCTAGGTTGTTTCCAGGTTCTGGCTATTGCAAATAATGCTGCTATGAACATAGTTGCACAAATGCTTTTGTATTTCAGGGCTGGCAATTTGGTTTGTGGCAACCAATTGACAAGCTCGTACCTAATGGAGACTATTTTTCCAAGTCTTAGCATTCCTTTTACTCTTGTAATTCTTTATGTCAGGTTGAGAACTTGTGGAGTTTCTCTGTTTACATGGCAATATCTACTGTTGTCATCTCTGTTCAGCTCATGTTTAGATTGTCATGTTGGTGAGACTTCATAGCTATGGCCTTTGATATTCTAGGAGAAATAATCTCAGAACAGCAAACTCACTGATCCTCTGACACTCTTACAAGATTTACAAGTCATAAGAATGTTGCAAAGAGAAAAACCACCTCAGTTATTTAAAAAAGAATCCCCCGCTTGCTCATATTTCTGTATTATTTTTACCCTTGCATTCTCTATTTCATCCATAAGCTTTCAGAAATGTGAAAGTAATACAGTTGCAACTTGAGAAGACAATCATATTGTTTTATTTGATTTGTCAAAACAGGCAATTATACTCTTGTAAATACAATGGATCTCATTTTAAGTATGTTTTGCCGGAAACACATGACTGTCTAGCAGGAAGGCCTCAAGTCAAGCTGATGCATTTATTGTTCAATCAATCCCAATATTGTAGCTCCGTTCCGTATTAGACTAGGCAGCTTTGGTGTCTCCCATCACCAAAAGCCACTGCTTTTCACAATTTGGCAAATGATGCAGACAAAGCAGCAAACAGAAATTGTTATGAACTTTAAACAGTCCTATTAAAACATAATCCAAATAGACATCTATGATGATAATGCTAAAAATCGCAAACTTGACAATAGGCAAGTGTACTGAACAATTAAAATAAGTTGTCTTATGATTTCTAAAATCAGATTACTTTGATTGTAAGTACTTGTTTCGCTAAGAACTTTTGATGAGATGAATAAGAACTGTTGAGAAAAGCTTAATCAATATTCTGTTTTTCAGAGACACTAGAAATGAAAATTTTCAAGAAGAACAGAGGGTTTGAGAAGTTTCACAGGTTTTCAGCTCTTGGTGTCAGGGAGAAGTGAAATAGGACTTGACTAGAAGAGTCAGAGGCACAGATAGCTATATCAAAAGGTCATTCATTGACCTATAACCCCATGACCGGGAACATAATAACCTACAAAACATAATAACTTACACCACAAGTACAGGGCAAAGATACCCTGAGTACTCTCATGTCTAGCTTGCTGTGATGAAAAATTGTTTAGGCAATCTGATCAAAGCTTTTGCATAGGTTAGTGTCCTGGGCCTTAGAACAGAGAAGGGGTATTTGAGAAATAAAGACAAAACCATTTAGACACATGCACTATATTTATGGAAACATCAAGATCAATAAATTAGCCAACGGTAATAAAATATCTTGTTGAATGTATACCTTTGAGTTTAGTATATCCCTCTCAAGTGGAGCTTGCTATATACTTTCTAAAAACTACATTACTCATATTCAAATGACCTACTATTTTTATTTTCATTTTTATCTCTTCATTGGCAGATGAATAAACTGAAACATTAGGCAATAAAGTAAAATTTCCATGTTAAGCTTTCTGCCTAGACAAATGCATTCCTCCTCTCCAATAAACTCTTTCCATGCTATATGGGAGAAATTAAATCCTTTTGGTTATTCCAGTAAGATAAATGGATTTGATAAGTCAATATACTATACATAATTCTACCCGTAGTTGTAAAAATAAGAATATATGAAAAATCTTAATGACACGGCAAAGTATATTTTATTTTTCATGAGATATACTTTTCTTAAAATTATATTTTGTTTAACAGAAATTCAAAAATTAGAACTGCAATTCAACCAGAGAACTTTCAGGCATACCACTATAGCTGAGTGTTTAAGACATATGAAGAAAAAGGAAAATTATTTCGGTTTAGCTGGTGAGGCAGCTTCAGATGTCCAGAGTACTATGCTCATAATAAAATAACTAAATATATTTTGAAGCTATAAAATAAAGACTCTTTCAAAGAATTGATATAAATAATGGAGCAATGTTAAGTAGTGTCAGGCTATGATTGTATATGCATTATAGAACCATAGTTTTGATGGTAGAGTGAAAGATAAACAAAGGAGAAAGGGGAAACACTTTTGAAAATCCATGGACTGAAGGTTGCAGTAGAGGATTAGTAGTTATTAATATCAAATTTGACAAATACTTTTCATCATTTCCCCTTTTAAATAATCCTATGCCCTTTTCCCAAATTTTGGACTGGGCGATGCTCCATAAGGTTTTTGTTTTTCATTTTCCTTGTTTAATTTGCTCAAGAAGTACACATTGTGTACATTGACTGGCAAACACAACACCGGCTTCTGGTCTTGCCTGTGTCTGCTAAGGAAGTTAAAGTTGTCTGAATGAATGCATGCGTTCAGGGCACTTGGTGAATGCTATCATCATGTGAGACAATCCAGGGGCTGCCAGTGCAAAATATAAATCTGAAACAATTGGTGGTGGCATGGTTTTACCTCTGCTGTGTGTTACAGAGATTTTAGGGTGACTTTCATAGCCCACCTCTCTAAAGCAGTATCATTTAAGTATTATAACACTAAAAATGAAAATTTTTACTCCCTGTACCCTATGCTAACCTGAATATTGGAAAGAGAGGCTATGCTTAAACACATAAATTGATCATAAAATAAATTTCTACCAAGTAGAGCATCATGTGTAAAATGCAGTCTCTTCTTGATTTTTCATTTTCAAGTAAATTATCTTTAAGAAACATATGATTTTGCTATTTTTACCAGAAATGTTTAGAAAAGTCATACTCTGATACAATACACAGTGGTTACAGAAATGCAACTGAGTATTTAGTATGTAACATGCAAGTCCACAGTTGCAAACTTTTAAAATACACACTTAAAAATACAAGAGATAACCATTTAAACCTGTCCTTTCTCTGTCATGTCACAACAGAACATGGTTTGGATAGGAAGCAACAGGAAAACCAAAGAATCAACAGAGACTCTAACTGTAGCGCAGCTTCCCAGTCTCTCAGACTGAGGGTGACTGGGAGTGTGGAGCAAGGAGAGACTGCGAGAGGAGGGTTTGCTTATATCTTATTGGCTTGAAGTCATATGTAAGTTACCTTCAGACAGAATCAGTGCCGATGGATATTAGAAATGCGATTTTAATGTGTGAAATGCATGAATGCAAACACACACACAAAGTAGGGGAGATGCTTCAACAGCACACCTATCTATAAACCTGCCTAGTCCTTATGAAAAACAAAATGAAATCATATTTGAATTATGCATCAAGAGTAGGAACTTTCTGGATTTTACCATGCAGGAATTTCTGCATATGGGGCCTGAAAAGAGTAAGGATGGATTCTGTACTGACTATAGGGTGCTTACTTCCCTTCAACAATAATTGTCTTAATGCCGTTTTTAATCAGTATTAACTACTAGCAATAACATGCTTTTAATTATGCTTTAAGTGAGTCATTTATTGGGCTGTTTTGGGAAGCAGATTAGTCAAAAAGAGCTGTTAATCAAAAACGTGTTACTGGCACAAAATAAATGTTCATTTAAGGAGCCATTTGAAATAAACCTGGCTCATTGCCTCTGACAACCTACAAGGACACCACGGCCCCTGGAGGATAACTTCTTCAGTTCTCGCTTGGATACGCTTTGCTGCTCTGAAGTTATACGGAGAAACATTAAGCAGTTTAGGTCATTCATCAGCTAACTTTTACTACTGTACTCAAGAAAATGAGCCTCCTAGGAACTTCGCAGCAGATCTATTCCTTCATTAGCTAAGTAATATTGAGAGAGATGTTCCTGTCACTTCCAATGGAGAAATCTATTGCACCAAATTTCTGTGCTCTCCCTTTTGTCTAGGAGCTGTCTTTGCAAATTCCAAGGTATTTAGGCTGAAAAACTAGCATAATTATCTCTGAACATTTTTCGTATATATTCATTTTCTTTTATTGAACGATCTCTGGCCAGCATGTGCCACTGGGCAAGATTACATGTTTTATGGTACTCTCCAGTCTTAAGACTGGGCTTTCTCACCATTATCCTCTATTATTAGCAAGTTGCAAATTGAAACATAAGTTTGGAAAATCTTTCTGAGCATCTGATTTGATGATTCGTCTTCTCAGTTTTAAAAAGAAAAGGACTTGAAAAACATTCTATATTGTGGTAAAAGCACCAATTTTGACATTATATTTGCTCGTTGATTGGTTGCATAGCCTATTTGCTTGTAGAAATTTTAGTCACAAGTTTTATCCTTCTCTATGATCCCTTTTCAAAGGTACAGAGTACTATGATTTAGATACCCTTAATTAATTTTCTGTGACTCATTCATGTCAAATTCCACAACCAAACCTTTGAAACAGAACTATTCCTTTTGCAAAGGTAATCTGACTGTTGGATATTTGTGTTGTGTTTGTACAATGAGCTTTCAACAATGCCCAATAACTCACATGTCGGTCATAAACATTTGCCCAATGTTTTTTCCTCAATAAACACGTGCACTGAGATCTCACTGTGTGTTAATACAGAACAAAGCAGACAGGATTTCTAGTCAGCTAACTTTACAAAATCCAATTTAGAATTTAAACAGCATCATCTTTTTTTCTCAATAAACACTGAACCATCATTACATTGAAATCACCCAATAAGGGCTTCTGAAATTGTTCCTGTCTACAATAATTGGTCATCATTTCTTGGATTTGTGATGAGTTCTTTCATTGTCAAAGGCTTTCTGATATAGATATTAAATATCTATATCTATAATATATATAGATAGATATTATAAGCAAGTATATAAATATATGCTTATTTCTCAACTTTCCTATACTTATATTTTCTAATTTCTGCTTTTATTTCTAAAAATTTTTAAATAAAAATGTCTCAGAGCTGATGGTTGATTGAAAATTAATACATAGTCCAGGAATGACATCAAATTTGAAGTCTTCATGCTTCAGTTTCATGAGTGGTAGGATTACAGTTTAAGTTACCCCATGCCTGACCTCTGTTTCCACTTTTTTTTTGATTTAAAAAAAAAAAGCCTAATTGGAACAAGTTTCAACACTCTGTCTGTAGTATAAGTAGCTAGTGATATGTTTGCAGGAGTTTCCACATGATTCTGGACAGGGTGTTGACAAAACATTTTTTTTCTTATTCAGGACAATGACAAGATTCTAAGAAAGAGATATTACAAAGTTCCCAGGATATTGGAGTAGCATGATCCAGAGATAATGTCTGAGAAATTTAACTCCTTCTAATTATATAAATACCAGAACATCTAGAAACTCACTCTAGAAGTTGTAAACTGATATGGGATTCCCCGCTGTATGCTATGAAATTTTTTTTTGTTTTGTTTTGTTTTTACCATTGGCTAATAAAGAAACTTCTTTGGCCTATGGCGGGGCAGAATAGAGATAGGCAGGAAAACTAAACTGATTGTAGGGAGAAAGAAAACAGAGTAACGCCATATAGTCACCCAAGAAGCAAGAGGTAACAAACCATGAGCCTCTTGGTAAAATATAAAATAATAAAAATGGATTACTTTAAGATGTATAAGCTAGTTAAAGAAAAGTCTGAGTTAATAGGCAAAACAGTGTTATAATAATATAGTTTCTGTGTGATTATTTGGGTCTGGGTGGCCGGGAAACAAAAGTACAGTGTCCATTTACAGAAAAAAAAATTATATCAACACATCCTAGGGTCGATTTAGGCAGTTCTAGAAACTATAGTTCAAAAAGACAGACAAACCCCTAGAGGGCATCCAGAGTAGATCACAATTATAAAAAATGGGCTTTTCATCTGACATATCTAATAATGCAATGAGCTGAAATAACAAAGCACAGAAGGACTATATCCTTAAACAAGGTCGTGGTTTTGTTGCAGTGAGGATTGCAAGTGACAGTGTGGTCTGGGACATCCTGTCTCAGTATATTGATATATTCCCTCCAATTCAACTTTTCAAGAACAATGAAGACACAGAGGAACCAAGCCCTTGAAGCTTGTGCTCTATCCCACTTTTGAGGCAAACTGTTGCAGAAAAGTATCAGATGGGAACTTGACTTGGAAAAATAATTTTCATTATCTTAATCTGGTAGAAGAATGTGCCTAGGCTATTTCTCTGTTAAATTAATTACTTTAAAAGAGATGAACCAAAGAGAATCCCTCACCAAAATATAGCTAGCAGGAACCAAGTTTCTATTTTTACTTATTAGGAAGTTATAATAGTCCCCAGGGTAGCAAATTGGTACAAAGTCTATTAGAAACATCTTCCCTGCTTCCCTTTCTCATATATTTTGGGATATTTAACCACTCAAATATATGGTTTTTCGCATAGAGGTTCAGTAATTGAAAATTTATTGTCACCTTCGTTTCAGTTGGCTTTCAAAGAATATAATGAAGTACCTCTATTTTAAGTAACTAATAAAATCTGTCATAATTATCAAATATCAATCATTATTATATATTATTTATTTATTTGCATGTTTGTTTATTAATTTATTTTGGTTGCTGTTGATCAACCCAGGTTGAAATGCATGCTAGGCAAGTGCTCTACCACTGAAGTGTGTCCTACTACAGCTGAAGCATGGGCTTAAAGGAAAGCATATTCACCCAAAGGTCTTTGGTTTTTCATTTCCCTTTGTTCATTTTAGTCTTCTCTACAGTGCTCTATACCTGCAGCGTTGGATAGCAGAAAGTCTGAGGAAATAAATGAGGCAAGGGTTTTCTTTTTAAGACTTGTCTCCATTTATTAAGTGGCTGAAGTTACAGTGTGAATTTGAGTTAAATTTATTTCTGCATGTAATGGACAATTAATGTGTGAAATATTATATACTTAATATGTATCATAACTGTCATTTTAGTGAAAACATATGTCTCAATTTAAGTCATGCCAACTTTAATCATGCACTCTATGGACTTATTCCTGTCATAAATGGCGGGTTTCTGTCATAGATATTTTATGGCAGCACTAGTTCCCAAGCGCTTGACTCAGAAGGCTGGAGACCTGCATGCAGGTAAAACAGAGCACAGGTGAGGACTAAGAGGAGGGGACTCCTGTGATCTTCACTTGCTCCTTTATGGTCATTTCTTTCTCTGCCTTGCCATGGTCACTGCCCCTTGTTCTACTAAATCTGTCAGAGGTAGAGGAGAGGAAGGCCTCTCCAGACCATGCGCAAAGTCCATCAGAACGGAGCAGGGTCCAATGTCAGTTTCTAATACTGGCCACATGTAAGTGCCTAATGTTTACTATTGGGCTTAATATGAATGATAATTAAAGACTGAAGCTCCAGTTTATCATGGGTGACTCTTGCACTGATAATTTTATTGATTCCCATTAAATTCTATCAGTATGAGTATAGTAAAAATAGCTTTAATTATTAAACATCAGAAATTTAACTGAGCATTGAGAATTACTCCACTTAATGATATACAGAAACTCCATTAAATGTCTCAGCAAGTCATGTCAACAGAATTGGAAATTACTGATAATTTCGAAAATTATTTTAAGGAAAAGGACATAAAGAGGTGAAATAAAATGCAGGCCAACTGCTTTTTTACATGTGAAAGCTGATTCATTTCCAGAATTAGCACAAACATGAAAACTAACGTTAAAGCTTTGTTGGGTTATATGTGGGTTTCTGCATGTGACAGAAACCTTGCCTCTTTCTTTAAGTGATCATTTTTCTTAGCAAGTGCTGTGTCTGGGTCTCCCTGCGCTCATTATGCGTCACTGAAAGAGATTACTTCTGACTCCAAAGCAAAGGAGTTTCCAGCTAATGATGCAACCACAACCTGTTTATCTTAGAGTTTTGGTATAGCAGAAATATGACTTTTGCAATATAAAGTAATTGCCATCCTCCTGCATGTTTCATGTGACTGTTTATTTTTTTTCAGTCAGAATTGACAGTAACATTCTTCTTGCTTTAACTCCAATCTCCTCTCCTTTCCTTTCTTGTGGGTATAGAGCCAAAGAGATTTTCTTGGAAGAAATCGGGATCACAAGTACTAAACGTATGCGTATATCAGTTCAATACCACCCAGCATCCATTTTCATAGCACAGTTGGAACATAGCATTACTTGGAAAAATTTAACAGAAAAAGAACAGCTTTAACTTTTAGTATTAGGTGTTTTGGCCTTCTACATGTCATTCTGAGTAGAACCACATGTTATAGGAATTCATTCCTGACACATGGCGTGTTGAAGTTATATGCCTGTAATCCCAGTGTCTGGGAGGCTGTAGAGACAGAAGGGTCAGAAGTTCAAGGTCCTTTTCTACTATGTTGCGGGTTTAATACCACTTTGGGTTATGTGAGGGAGCTTGTTCAAAACCAAGAAAAAATAAAAAATAAACTGCACTTGTATAAACCTTTTAGCCTTGTGTAGAATAGAAAATTTTATTTGATTATTTAATTTTTAAAATCTAAATAGTATTTACTGTCCTCTCTCTTTCTGTTTTGTATAGACATGAAAATACTTGATACTCTGCAAAACTGAACTTTTCTGTTTAGAGATATTTCAAGTATTTGGCTAGTAGGTGGTAATGTTCACTGGGAGATAGAAAGACTCTTGCTCTTTTGATCTATAAATTCTAGACATACAAACAGTACACAAACTTATAGTGTATATGATGAAATGCATGGAATTTCAGTATAAATATCCAAAAGTTTCTTAGAGGAGCAATAATTATGATATATCTGAGAAATGCTATGTCTTGATATTATTTTCAAAAACAGATTGAGAAAAAAAGCAGCATGTAACGTAAGTGCCACAGTACTCTGCACAATTATTTAGTTTTCAGGCATCACATTTTTAATATTGTATTTTCTTTTATAGAACATAGAGATATAAGTACAATAAAAAGCCATTGTGAAATGTTTCTGTTCATTGTTCCCAAAATAGTTTTAATGATGATTTAGACTTTTTTTCTATCACTGTCCTTCATGGCATTCACTTAAGATGGTTCAATTAAAGATCTTGAATAAATAGAACATGGGTGAGCATATGGGTATTGATCTCTTAATCCTGAAATTACTGACTGTATATTCATTCTCAAGTGATATATTTATATAATTTTATTTCCTTAGACTTACACTCAATTTTCAGAAAAAAAATCACGCATAAACATGGAAGCTGATACAAGGAACATGTAGTCTCACGGCAACTGACAATAATTTTGTTAATTTATCTCACTGTATTTAAACTTCTCATAGCTCTATAAACCAAATATCTAAGAGTAAAATGGACAAGGAGGGAAAATAACTGATCATCTGTGAGTAATTCTTAACACTAGTCCTGAGTCTAAAAATAACATCAAATTTTATATGAAAGAACAGTGTAAAATAAATAAAGTCTCAACTTATGTATAGTAGAAAAGATGCAAATAGCAAAGAAACTAAATATAAAGTACTTTAATTTCTCACTTACAGCTTCTATTAAACATAATGACTGAATCATTACAGAAACTATTTCAAACAAAGCTCATCAAAGAAAATTTGTAATGGTAACAAATTAATGCTTAATTCAGGAAATGCCATGTTTGTGTATAAGGGGACAATTAAGAATAAAATGCTATAATATTTCTAATCTGAGTCTACATTTAAAATTTAATAGGGTAGCAACAATAATCTTAACTCAAATAAATTTGAGAAGAACAGACTATTAAGAAAGAAGTTAAAGTCTGGATGTATAATAACCAAATGACATAATAATAAATGTAAGATAAGGTCTGAAGGTAATTAGAACTCTTATTAAACATTTGCACTTACTCTTAAATACTGTGTGGAGAATAAGTATATTTACAACACTGTAGCATAGATGAAATGTAGACTACATCATATGTCCTTACCTATTGCAAAGAATTCCTTAAACCTAATACATAACTGATTCTTTAGGCTCCATTCCTGTGGTTTTTATAAAAATCATATTTCTTGATTATTTGGTTTAAATCCTTTATCTTCTAATCCTGATATTCTGCCCTCTACTTGATTTGTTCTAATTCTAATGCTTTCTTTTGAGGTTTCTACTAGGGTTATTGAGTTCTCTATTCCATCTTAATTTCAGTTTGAGTCTTGCAATGTTTCTACCCCTTTATGGAACTCCATTTTCAAGTCCTGAAATGTCTTCAACATTTACATCAGCCTTGTGATGTAATTCGATTGGACTTCATTCGGGTGGTTATTTCCTCTAAATTCTTTCTACTTAATCTCATTGAGGTATTTCATTGTATCTTTTTTAAACTCCTTAAACTCAGTGATGACATTTATGATTGCTCTTTAAAATCCTTTGTCTAGAGTTCACCGAGGTAAGTCTCATTCACAAAGATGTCTACAAAAACGTTTTAGGGGGTATACTGACTTCACATTTCATTTTGCTTGTACTGGCATAGGTACTACTTTTGTCAGTTCTGTGTTGTGGGGTCCCTGCAATCACTACTGTCGGCAGAGAAATGCTCCATGAGAGGCAAGAAGGAAATCTAATTCAGGATGATTTTCTTCAGCATGACTTAGCTGAAGTTGGTTCAATTTTTAGAATCTGACCCCAGGTAGCTTTTTTTTTTTTTCGTGACATGTTTAAGAACAGAACCACTTTGGATAAAAGTTTCCTTGTGACAATTATCACA
>JAQHUG010000061.1:7783731-7801049 GCA_028555095.1 Dicrostonyx torquatus | reverse complement strand
CATCTGTCTTAGGTGGGGTTATATCTATCTTCTATCTGACTCTGCCCTTATTTCTCCCAGCATTCAGTTTAGGTTTCCTCACCTCTATTCTGCTCTATTAGGCCAATCCAGTTTTCTTTATTCATTAATGGTAATCATAGCATACAGAGGGGAATCCCACATCACTCAGGATAAGAGTCTATGGAGGAAGAGTGTGAGATAAGCATAATAGTGAACACTTTTGCAAAATGTGTAGGGTTTCTTTCATAAGAATGGGGTCTATTGACTGAGAATTAATGCTCAACTGTCTTGGAGATTTAGGTGACACTTGATTCTACAGAACAGCATTGACAGAATAGCATCCACACCCAACCTTCTGGATGGAAATTATCTGTGAATCACTTTCATTATAGAGAAAAACCCATTTGTATAACATTCCTGGTTTTTCTAATGCTATATGTGAGCACAAAGACTTCTTGTCCATCCACATTGTGTCTACAATAAAAATGGAGGTTGTGACAGAAGAGAGGATATATGAGTGGAATGGGCCTAGAGATTGCAATGAATTAGTCAGATGAAGTCAGGCAGACTGAGGAAACACTGCTGGTGTTTGGGAAGAGCATAATGTTCAAGCCTTGAGTGTAGAAGTAGATGTGAGGGTAGGAGTGGGTGTGAGGAAATGGCCAGGAATACTCACAAGACTAAACCTAGAGGAGAATATTCACAATCTACCTAGGTAGAGAGGTGGATGTTATCTGTGTGAGGCCTCAGGATTGGGGCAGTTGGGGAATGTCCTGCCCAATCCTGAAGAGTAGTTTTAGTACCAGCAAGGGGTGAACTAATGCTATGATACTGGATGCGGGGAGGGGGAACCTTAGCTTGCTCAGAGGTTTAGTGAGGGTCTGGAATTGATAATTGGGCAGATTTATCTAGCTAGAACCTGGAGAAGGACAAGTTGGATCTCTATTCTTTATTGTCTTATACTTTAAACTGTTCTGCCTATATTTTTATTACAATTAATTTTTCTTAGGTCCTCCTGACTTCCAGAAATCAGAAGCATAAACAGAAATGTCTTAACAATTGTGTGGTGCTTTGGGATACATTGAGGTTCTCTCCACATTCCTTAACAATTACCAATTTTACTTTAAAGTTTGAGGTGTAAAACTTTGGTTCATAAATGTCTAAATAACTGAGTCCTAACTGCTTTCAAGGTTATGCTTCATCATGAGCTCATTGGAAAAATTATGATGAACCCTGCTGAGCCTGACAGCCCTCAAGATACATCCTCAGGGAGTGGTACTGAGAAGTTCCAAAGAAATACTTCCTGTAAAATAAATGTGTAGAGTATTTGTATGGTAAACTGTTTGCCAAAATGAGTGTTATTTAAGTGCCATTCAGAATGTGATAGAAGTTGTTTTTCATAGTTGCTGTTGAGATTTTTGTAGATAACTTGCAAGTCTCACCAGTAAAACTAAATTATTAAAAGTGTATGAAAGGACCAGGGTAGGGTGTTAAGAAATTGGCTCATGCAATTGGGAAATGTGGTAATCCAAAATCTGCAGACATGAGACTGAGAAGTGTGTTTCCACAGATAAAGCAGAGGCTATTCTGGAAAAAGAAGTTCCATCGCTATGGGACTCCAGTCTTCTGGACTTAAAGCTTTCAAATTGATTATATGAGTTTCACACATGGAGGATAATCTGATCAAAGTTTGCTGGTTGGATATTAATGTAGTTGGAAAACTACTCACTATAACTTTTAGATGAGACTTTGATCAAATAATTTAGCCAAGTTGGCACATAATATTAATTATTATGATATCAATTATTGATCTTTGAGATGATGTTATCTTTTTAATTATTGTTGAAAGCTACCAAAAACAAAAGGACAAACTAAATGATAAAGCTCATGATGCAAATAGAAATTCCAAATTTAAGAAAAAACAAACAACAACAAACCAAACACATGCAAATAGAGAGAACTTTCATCTGGGATCTAAGATCTATCTACCTATCTATCCATCTATCTATATACATATTTATGTATATTTTCTTCTCAATTTCTGGGTTTGTTTGCAATGGTTGTGTGAAAATACAAAGCTGGAAATTTTTTCTAGTTTATTTTCTCATGAAATTTTCATGAAACATCCAGTTTTTATTGCTTCTCCCCACCCAGGGTAAAAAAATGAGCTTTAAAAAGCATGCTATTATAAAAACTCTACCCTTCTTATTGTTTCAAAGAAGATCATATTTACAAATATATACTAAACTTAAAACTGTTCCATGCCTGTGTGACAAATTCACATTGTTCCAACTTATATTGTACAAGCAATTTTCCTTAAAATTTTATATCTTAGTGTGAGGTGAGGAACACATATTGATAATAAGGGAAAATTACATTTTATTTACTTTGTACTTAAAATTCTAATATAAAATAGTGATGTTTCACTTTTGCTTTTTTTTGTTCTAATCCTGAATATGTTCAGTTGGAGATTCTTATTTAGCTACTTTTGCATTGTTGACTTTTGTAAATCCTTAAATCACCCTGTGCTCTAGTTCTAGAATTAAGAGTTTTAGATGAATTATTGAGATGGTGATAAACTTGTATATGATCAAGACGTAAGAATCTTTTATATGCATATTTATAAATGTATCTCTCTAAAACTTGTATAGATACATTTATAATCCTCTTGCCAAGTTTCTTCAGGGCTTACTACAAGAGTCATATACTGTCTTCATATATACTTTTCAATACATACACACACACACACACACACACACACACACACACACACACACAAACATACACAAAGCAGCAGCTTAACTTTCAAGATGTCCCAATTATTAATTGTTTCTCTCAGTGCCTGTGCTGGTGGAAAGTGTACTTCCCACTTTCTCTTCTATAAAGTTAAATGTGGCTAGCTTTATGTTGAGGTCTTTGATCCATTTGGTCCTGAGTTTTGTGCATGGTGATAGATATGGGTCTATTTCCCTTCTTCTACATGTTGATATCCAGTTATGCCAGTACCATTTGTTAAATATGCTTTCTTTTTTCTATTTGTTTTTTTTTGCTTCTTTGTCAAAAATCAGGTGTTCAAATATATGTGGATTAATATCTGGGTCCTTGATTCAGTTCCATTGGTCCTCCTGTATGCTTTTATGCCACAATTAATAAATGGGACCTCCTGAAACTGAAAAGCTTCTGTAAAGCAAAGGAAATGGTCAACAAGAAAAAAACGACAGCCTACAGAATAGGAAAAGATCTTCACTAACCCCACATCACACAGAGGTCTGATCTCCAAAATATATGAAGAATTCAAGAAATTGGTCATCAAAAGAACAAATAATCCAATAAAAAAATGAAGTACAGACCTAAACAGAGAACTCTCAACAGAGCAATCTAAAATGGCTGAAAAACACTTTAGTAAATGTTCAACCTCCTTAACCACCAGGGAAATGCAAATCAAAACAACTCTGAGATTCTTTCTTACACCTGTAAGAATGGCCAAGATCAAAAACACTGACGACAACTTATGCTGGAGAGAATGTTGGGTAAAGAGAACACTCCAGCATTGCTGGTGGGAGTGCAAGCTGGTACAGTCCCTTTGCATGTCAGTGTGGCAATTTCTCAGAAAATTAGAAAACAACCTTATTCAAGATCCAGTAATACCACTTTTGGGTATATATCCAAAGATGCTCAATCGTGCCATAAGGATATGTGCTCAACTATGTTCATAACAGCATTGTTTGTCATAGCCAGAAACTGGAAACAACCTAAATGCCCCTTATCCAAAGAATGGATAAGGAAAATGTAGTACATTTACATAATGAAGTACTACACAGAAGAAAAAAAATAACATCTTGAAATTTGCTGGCAAATGGATGGAGCTAGAAAGCATCATTTTGAGTGAGGTAACCCAGATACAGAAAGACAATTATCAGATGTACTCATTCATAAGTAGTTTTTATACATAAAGCAAAGAAACCCAGCCCACAAATAACTATCCCAGAGAACCTAAACAACAATGAGGACCCTAAGAGAAACATACATCAAACTAACCTACATGGGAAGTAGAAAAAAAAAATCTCCTGAGTAAATTGGGAGCATAGGGACCTTGGAAGAGAGTTGAAGGGGAGGGGAGAGTAAGGGAGGGAAGCAGAAAAAAATATAAAACTCAATAAAAATAAAAAACCCAGCAGTTAAAGAAAAAACTGTTGTGAATTTGAAAGAGAACAGAGTTCAGACTACATGGGAGAGTTTGGAGGAAAAAGGAGTAGGAGAAATTGTATAATTGTTATAATCTCAAAAAACTTCAAAAAGGTACATATTCACTGTCTCAAATGATCCTACAAATTTAGAAAATACATACCTATATATATGTACAGTAAGAAGAATTTAACACATATCCTAGTACCATCTTAAAAAGTTGTGATCTGTTACTTGAACTATTATGAACTATTCAATGATCTCTTTATGAAAGGGTGACATTTGTAAAATGTGCACAGTGTGTCTACTGGAGCTAGTCAGATTGATGTCAAAGAGCATATACTTTATAAGGTTTGAGTGAGTTGTTCAAGAACATAGTGTCAGCTAAAAATTTGAAGCTAGAGGTCATTTTTGTGAAGGTAAGTTTAGAACCACATTTACTATGATTCAGTTATATAATTATGGCTAGTTTTATAATTATGTTTCATACTAAGTAGAGTTATAAAAATATTTATAGGGGTTGGAGAGATGGCTCAGCAGGTAAGAGCATTTCCTGCTCTTTCAAAGGTCCTGAGTTCAATTCCCAGCAACCACATGGTGGCTCACAACCATCTGTAATGAAGTCTGGTGCCCTCTTCTGGCCTTCAGGCATACACGTAGAAAGACTATTGTATACATAATAAATAAATAAATGTTAAAAAAATATTTATAGTGTAATCTGAATGAACTTGGAAATACATTTTTATAAAAACTGGCAAGACTTTCTTCTGATTTAAAAACATGAAGGGAATTTGCCACAAAGACAGACCAACTAACAAAAATCATCAGAAGGACAAGAAATACAACTAATAGAAAAATATCAAAATGAAAAGCTAGAAGTGTACTACACTTTACTACATTATAGAAATATTAGGAAGTACTCTGACTCATTAATTTCAACTTCTATTCATTAGACTAACAAAAGCCACAGATATCAACTCAGACCCCAATTATTGCAGAGCCATGGACATGGCTGTAGGCAGCAGCTCAGTCCAGATGTCACAATGTCCCCAAATGGTAGTGCAGTCCATCTAGATCAGTATGATCCTGTTAGCAGCATGTGCTCAGACACCAACATGGTCTCAGATGGCTGATTTGACCCCATGTATCTGCAAAACCCTTGGTGGTAACAGGAGCCATGGATACCAACTCAGACCCATGGATACAGACATGGCCTTTGGCAGCATTTCAGGACTGAAAGAAAGCATGGAACTGTGTGTCAGTGCAGGCCAATGAGATCCGTATGGCCCTGGAGAAATCATAGTCTTCACACATAAGCATGGTCACAGGTTGTGGCCTAGGCCCTGGGCATCCAGCTGGCCTTTGCAGGCAACATGGGCCATGGGCATCAACAGACCCCAAACTGTGGTAGGACCTCTGCAGTAACCCAGGCTTGAATGTCCCCATTGCCAGGGTTGTAGCAGAGGTTATATAGCATAGCATGGCCCCAGTGGTAACACAGGCCATAGACACCAACACAGATCCTAACTGCAGTAGGGTCACAAATCTAAACCTGGCACTCAACATGGTTTCCCATAGATGATTGGCTCCAAAACATAGGCCATGTTGACATCTGGGCCTGTGCTGTAGCACAGGGCCATTTCTGGGTTGGTCATCCTGTGCCAACCAGGGTCTGTGCTGATGTCCATGGCTCCTGTTGAAAATTTTCACTAAATGAAAATACCAAGAGTATGAGCTGTCATCTGAGCTTAGGTAGTTGTCTAAAGGTCATGCTGCAGCCAGGGTCATACAGATTAGAGGCTAGTACTGCCACAAGGTACCCTGGTAAAATCTGTGCTAGGGTCACATCTGAGGGCCTTGTATGAGTCAATGGCCTTACCATAGCCAGGGTTTATGGTAATGTCTATTTCTCCTGATACCATAGGAAGCAATCTGACGCCATGTCTCTGGACTATCATTTGGTGCCATGTTAGTGTCTGAGGACAGGGAGGTATAGGAATTTGTTGTAGGAAACTGCTTGTTTGTTTCTGGCTGCCCAGACTCAAAATAACCACACAGAAACTGTATTATTTAAATCACAGCTTGGCTTATTAGCTCTAGCTCCTTATTGGCTGGCTCTTACATCTTAATTTATCCCATTTCTATTAATCTGTTTAATGCCATGTGGCTGTTTAATGCCATGTGGTTTGATGGCAAGGTTCTGTCTGGCATCTGTCTCTGGAGGGGCTACATGTCTTCTTCCTGACTCTCCCTTCTTTCTTCCAGCATTCAATTTAATTGTCCCTACCTACCTCTACTCTACCCTATCACAGGCTAAGGCAGATTCTTTATTCATTAACCAATAAAAGCAACACATATACAGAAGGATTTCCCACACCAGGAATTATGTGTGTTGAAATCCAAAGGCCATGCTGAGGCACCTCCATGCTTCATCGGCCCTGGAATAGCTAGCTCTGCCCCTCAATGGACCCATCCATGGGAGAGCTGCCCTGCCTACTTGGGGAAAATGGTCCCATCTATCCCCATGGGCATTGGAGAACTCCTCTAATCAAACCTGATTTTCTTTAACTTTGTGTGAATCCACAGTCTTTTATTTCCTATGGAAACAAAAGCATAACCTTTTCCCCAACATAACACATTTTTTGAATTCCATTTTAAAGTTAAGGCATTCCTGAAGTGGCTTAGTTTAGAAGTCCCTTTCATAATCCAATGTCTCTCAGCAGCAGTCATTCATTTATTAGCATTTAAAAATTCAAAATTAACAAACCATTATATAAAGTCCATAATCTCAGAGTCATAATATTTCTCAGTCTTACATGACTTACATCTTTTATATATTATTTTACTCTCTCTTTAAAAACTTTATTATTTTTAAGCTATTTTTTCCTATGGCTGTTTATACCCATTATCTTTTCTTTCTTCAGCAACTAAGCACATTTTTTAAACATACTGCTATCTTTTTAGAGGATTTTTCCCCAACTAGATCTGCCTTTACTAAACATCTGCAGCATTCTCTGATGGAGTGAAACAAATCTCAAACTGTTATGCCAGTTGCCACATGGCTCAACTTAGCGCAAGGTGTGGCAGCTGGGTCCAGCCCTCAGACAATGGCCAGTAGTGACATCTCTGTATGCCCAACAACAGCCTGCCTGAGAGACTGGGAGACTAGAAAGCCTCATCAGGGTCCTTGTCAGGAACTTCTCTTAACTTTCTCAGGCCTTTGTTTGGATATTTGAACACTCACGTTGGGTCTCATATGTAACGTGTCTTTCTCTGTCCCAGCAGTGAGTTTTTAAATAACAACATATAGACTTCTTAATAGTTGTAATTATGAAAGTTTGGTCTTAGCTTAAGCTTGTTTCTAATTAGCTCTTATAACTTAACCAATTTTTATTAATCTGCTTGCTACCACATTGCTCATGACTTTTACCTCTTCTCCTGCATGGTTTGTTCCTCTCCATCTACTTTAGCATCCAGCTGGTGACCACCCTTCTTTCTTCCTTCCAGAAATCACTCTGTCTGGAAGTTCTACCTATACCTCCTGCCTAGCTACTGCCCATTCAACTCTTTATTAAACCAATCAGAAGGTGCCTTGTCAAAAACACAGTATACAAAAAGATTATTCCATAACAGAGAAGGATTGGGGTGTATGACATGAAATTCCCCAATAAAGTCAGTACACACACACACACACACACACACACACACACACACACCTGGCTCATGTAAAGTTATATATTGGGTCAGTTGTTATTTTGAAAGTGTGATCTTTACTATGTGATACAGAGAACACCTCAGAGGAAACAATCTCACGTGTCTCAGCTTTCTTGTTTGTGTGGAAAGTGGAAAATAATAACCAAAACCTTGGTTGCTTAAGGAAAACAGAACACTTATCATTTGTTTTCCTATACGTTTGGTTGGCTATTTCCAGAGTTGAAATAAAATCCAGTCCATTATTCCTTCATGTTATCTTCACCTGTTTTAAAAAAAAATCATCATGTGGGGCTGGTGAGATGGCTCACAGTTAAGAGCATTGCCTGCTCTTCCAAAGATCCTGATTTCAACTCCCAGAAACCGCATGGTGGCTCACAAAAACCGTATATAATGAGGTCTGGTGCCTTCTTCTGGCCTATAGGCATACATGCAGGCAGAATGTTGTATACAATAAATAAATAAATAAATATAAAAAATCATCACATTGTAGTATTTGAGCTTACTTGTAGTGTTTATATTTTCTACTGCTTTTTGTGTCTATTTTAATTGCTGTGCTATGCTATCTTGTGTTTAACAAATTTGTCCCATGTATTAAATTCACGTAGCACAATTATTTCATTTCTTTATTTTCTTCTCAAATAGGCTGTTTATAAATAATCTGTTCATATCCATAAGTTTTGTGGCTCCTAATGAATTTTAATTTTATGAATTCTAAATCTATGGAGAAGAGATTACGTTAACTATTAAAAATGGTCTGTGTACCATGGATCATATGACAGTATTGATTCTTGCCATTCATGATATAGGATGCTTTCAATATTTTGCTTCCTTTTGTTTTCTTTTCATTAATGCTCCACATTTTTAATATATTTATTTCATCAACAGACTACTACATAGAGACAAAGAATATTCTCTCTTTACAGCCTTTCTCTGAAACTTATTTGATCCCTGAGGGCCATATGACAGTTAATTACTGGCATATGTTCAGACTGCAGGATTCTGTTTTGCTATGGTGAAAAAAAAACACCAAGTAGGGAAGAAGTTCAGGCTTTTATATCATACTATATAACATTTTGAGTCCATATTCTCACAAGATCAGCATAATACTGGAATATGACCAATGTCAACACTTTTGTAGAGTACCTGTTGCTGAGGTGAACTCATAGACCAGGACTTCTGGAGTCAACTACAAGTAATGCTAGCTCAGGCAGAAGCCGAGGAGGCGGGGCTGTCTACTAATCCAGAACTGGAGCTCTCCCAGAGATCTTGCCTATGGGCAGGCCATAGAAGAGTCCTTTAGATCTTTATAGTACTGTGGGTCACAAGACCACCATTATTTCAGGACAAAGTCCTTCTCTTGCTGCAATGTTGTAGCCTAAAACACATGGGGGCTTATATCATGCTATAATACCCAAGACTGCTGATGAAGATAGATTTTTTTTTTTGGTTACTGGTTACTTTGATAACAAGTTGGTCCAACTGCATCTAGCAATGCAAGAGATCTATGCAGACTAAAGGAAACACCAACATTCATCCCACAGATTATAATTATGTAGGCCCAAACATCAGTCTGTTCCATTGGAGTACAAGACTCATCCCATTGCCTGGGCGGTTCTGCAATTCTGTAAAAGATAGGTTGGCAATAGTTACTCAGTGGCAGGGCATCGAGATGAAAAATGAACAGTTGTAATCTACCTTGCAGTCTAAGTCAGAGAAGCAATAAATGATATTGTTTGCCACCTGGCCTACTACAGTTCTGAGGCTAATTCTTCAGGTACTGGTTTGGTATTGGTTTAAATGGGATTTGAACAGTACTGAGTTTCACTAGAGATTGTTAATGAGTTTCAAGTATAAAAATCGGTTGCTTTTTCTCTTCAATGAATAGCTCTTGCTGACTTAACTAATTTCTATTCTATGTTATGTGTGTGTATAGGTAGACATACCTGTCTAAAAACTAAGCTGCTTTGAGGCCTTGGAAAATGACAACATTTTCCTTTCTATATTCTTCAATGTGTCTTTATATTGGTCATATTGATAGTGGACACTGTCATCTTTCACCTGAGTTACTTAGCTTTTTGGCAGATAATTTGGCACAATTCAAAATTGTATAACTGTGAGAAGGGTTCATGAGAACATCTCATGCAGCTGCCATCTTGCTTCAGTTCTCCCAGCACACAGGAAAAATACTCTTCTTTCTCATGTTGTGAAAATTATACCACTTTAATAGGTGCATATTATGTAGTCATGCAACTCTGGAATATTAGGTTTGTATATTTTATCACTTTAATGAATATTTTGCCATCCTTATTATTTTTCTATCTTATGTGTGTAGAGATAGATTTATTAGATGAAAATGTACATGATTCATGATATAAATCAAGTAATATGAATACTACTTATATATGATATACAACCAAAATATAGAAATCAAAATTTTATAGTAATGTCATACATAATAGTATATTTATATTTTGCCAGTATAACATGAGACAATACATTGTTATTTTAATATCAGGTTTATATGCAAACTTGAAATGATATTTGAAATTGGCTTATACTTTGGTCATGATCACTTAATACACAGGTGATGTGTATTTTCTAGAGTATCGGTTTTAATAATGCCTTTGTATGTCCTGTGTCTTACAAACCTTAAGCTTCCCTAGTAAATTTTATCTTAAGGAGAAAATTTGTGAATCTGAGCACTTAAATGAGAGACCATAAAATGAAACATTCATACATGTTTCTTCTCTGATTGTCTGGACATTCACATTCATCTAGTGTTGTGGGAGTTTTCATAATAGAATGTGATGTGTGAATGCACAGATGCAAATTGGGCAACTCTGTTCAACTCTCAGTGGAATTCCCTCAGTCTCCTAGCTGCATTCTATTGTTATAGTGTCGTATTTGACACTATTGTTAGGTTTCTTTCTGTTTTTTGTTTTTTTTTTTTTTTTTTTAGTTTTAGTTTTCTACATGGAGTCAATTGAAAGAATCAATCATGACATTTAATTTTTAAAGAACTAAAGCTAAAGCATTTTATCAACTTTATAAATAATCGTAAAAGCATCTGTAATAACATTCTATGAGTAAGAAACTATGGATTGAGACCTAGAAAACATACTTGAGACCTAGACCATAAGTGATAGGCTCCAAGTAAAGACAGTAAAAGGATTCCATTAGTCTACACTTTCTTGTCAAATAAAGTATGTTACTATGTTTTGGTAACATTACTGATCCTTTCTATGAACAATAACTATTATTAACAGTGATAAGTACCTCACCCACTCATGAATTATCATAACTGATAAAAGTTATAGCATCTGTTTGTATAGTAATCTAAATACAACTGAAAGCACTTGAATATAATTATTTATCAAAGGAATATTTTTGCTTTTATGATAATGTTAGAGTGTCTGTTTTACACTGTCTTCTAAATGCTAAATTCTTGTTATTTTAAGGTCATACCTGGACATTGAATTCTTACACTGGAGGCAGAATTTGAGAGCAAAATGCATGTTATCAAGAAAGATATAGTTAACCCCATTTCTATTTGTACTGTGTGTCACATGGCCACATTAAAAGATTTTATTGTTTTGCAGATAAAGATTGTATGAGGCATCCAACATTATTCTTCAATTATTCATGAATTATCATTATTTATTCATTGGTTTCTGAGTGGCTTTGCATAGCACAAGTACCTATACTCTTTTGTTTCTTCTATGAAGATGTATTAGGATATTTGACTTATGTGAGGTGTAGTGCATTGGAGGTCTGTTTCTGTCAAGTAGCCTAACATGGACACTGAAAGGCAGTATACATTTTTAGACAATCTATAAGGAAATGAAGATATTGATGACAGAAATGAGCTCAGAGTTGTTGCATTGTCAATTGTTGAAACACCTATGTGTCATGAAAAATAGTGAATACTGAGAATATAACACATGAATCTAAAGAACATGGAGAGCACAAGAAATTCAAACAGGCATTAATTGTAGACAGTGAGACTGTTTAAAGCCTTAGCTATATAATGTCCATAGCTATAGAATATAACTAAGTGCTAACAGAAATGCCTTATGAACCTGTTGAAATGAAAAAAACAGGACTTTTGTGGGGAAAATACAGAACTTTTATGATGGCACATGTACTGTGTGATTTGTGGGAACTGAATATTGTAATGCTGAACAAAAAAAATACAGACAGGAATACAGAGAAATTTAGATAGCAAGGGACTCAGGTTTTCTGATACAATGATGTCATTATTTGAAAGAATAAGTTAAAATGAATTGATAAAATTAATTATATGATGTTATAGATGAAACAAGCATCTAAACTATTTTCTAAATGAATCCCCACTAACAGAGAATAGAATGGGTCCATTACTCGTGTGCAACAGGCATCAACAAAGAATATATTGGCTCTCTCAGGGTATCTCATTATGCAAATATTAGAGACTAAATTCAATACTTCTATATGCATATTAGGACATATAGGCATGCATTGATTGAGCAATTTGTTTTTCTTAGCTTTATAGAAATAATATTGAGTAAAGTACATTTACAGTAGAAAGGAGATAAGATATGTAAAACTGCTGAAAATACTAAAAATCTTTGAATTATAAAGTAATAAAATCATCAGGATAATTTGTCTTTTTCATAAAATTTCATTTAGTTATTAATAATATTATAAATAAATGTGTCTATGTTGATCCATACAAGCAATATTGGTGAACTGTTTAGAGTACTAGTAACAGATTTCACAGTTGTCATTTTCAAATAGTTCAAGGCACAGTGATAATACAATGTTTAAGATTATCGGAATGTATTGTAGTTCAGCTGTGCTGTTAATTATATAAATGACATCAGAGAAACTACTCTCTTTGTTTCTTCTCATCATACTAAAGTTGCATAGTCAGGTTTTGTACTTGCTTTCCACTCTCCTCGTGTTTTCTGATAACTGGAATAACAAGCAAGTATTGCCAAACCTAGCCCACAAGTCATATTTCATTCTTAAGAGATGTTTTATAATATCCCTTCCATTATTTCTAATTTTAGTTTTTTTCTATTATTTTTTTCTGATATAATCTTGAGTCAACTTTACCCGTTTTGTTAATCTTCTTGAACAATCAACATAGTTCTTTGCTTCACTCATTTTTCTCTGTGGTGTAATTGCTCTTTATTTCATTTATCTTTGCTCTGATCTTACTATTCTCTTTTGTCTAATATAATCATTTTTATTCGAGTTTCCTCTCCTTTTCACATGTGTATTATCCTGTTTCCATTTGTACAGTTATCATTTTATTCTCTAAATTTGATTTTGTGTGTGTGTGTTTTATTTTTACCTACCTGTGATTTATAATTTGACTTGTAGATTGTTATTTTTTCAATAGTACGTGTCTTAATTTCTATGTATTTGCAGATTTTCCAGGTTTCTTAGTGCTATTAATGTAGGTTGCTGTGTCTTTTAGAACAGCTGAAGTGGAAAGTCAGACACTGTCAACAAGGCATCTAGGGAAATTCTGAGTCAACTTCCTCAGGAACATATAAACTAATGTCTACAGGTCATAGTCAGAATATCATATTGCTCCATTCTTCACCTAAAGAATGTACCTTGCTGAATATAAACATCTCTAGAGCATGATGTCAACTGGAAGTCATGTGTTTCCACCTTTCTACTGCAAGAGATAATCCCATCTAAATGTAATTAATAAGGGACTAACAATGCATATGTATTACAAAAACGTTATCAGATGTGAAGATAGTTAAGTTATTATATTAATATAAAAATGTCAATAAATACAAAAATGTATCTGAATTAATTCATAGAAGTTACAGGTTGAACATTATTCACTGATGTTTAATTTGAGTCCCATATGTACATCAAAGTCTAAAGCTTATAGGCTTTGCCTCTATTAAAATAGTGTTCAGAATCCAGGTCTTTAGGAAGTCTTTAGATCATGAGTGCTCTGACTGTTATCATATTAATCCATTAATTGCTTAATAATTTAATAAGCTATTGAACAGTGGTGAACACCAAAGAGGTGGGATCTTCAGCACTATATCCCTGAGGTGTGCTCTTGAAGCTGAACCTCTTCCTCAGTGTCTGCATCCCATCATCCTCATAGTGTGATGGAAAAATATCCAACACAGGAAGATTTTTCTGGATATGCGACCATTGCTATGACTTTATCCAATCAAATATGTCAAGCGACTTAGGATCTTATTAATGGAAGAGGTTTAGAACAGTCCACAAGATACTGGTCACAAAGCAGTGTATAACAGGCTCAAAGTTTCTTCAAGCAGATCCCCAGAGAGTAATGCTTGAAACAATGAGAACAACTTTAACACAAAAATATGGGATTTTGGCGGATGGGAATAAAAACAGGCAATATAGTCACCTAATAGTGTGATCATGCCTGTTTTAACCAGCAAGGTCATGGGAATAAAATGCATAAGATTTTTAGAGTACACATCATGCCACCAGATGTACCAGATTCCTGATCTAGAGCTGCTAATTTAATATAGCACACCTAATTTTCAACTTGCTTGGGCCTGATCCTTTTTTTTCCTGACCTTTTGTTCATCTATGTAAGAAGAAAATGCTTGTCTTGTGCCTTTCGTTCTAGAAACCTATAAGTTGTTTTTGATTTGCACACAAGCTCACGGGTAAGCATTTGCCTTAAATCTCAAAGGAGATTTTGAAACAATGCCAAAGCTCTGAAACTCCTGTTAGGTAGAATGAGTGCATTTTTAATTAGAAGGTAGACATTAGACTTTTGGAGCCAGGGACTGATATATAATGCTCCCAGTCTGAAAATAAAAACAGCTTCATGGTTTGCACATTTTGTTCACAATTCACAATACAGTGTTTCAGGGTGGGATTCTGGAATAGTGGCAGCATGAAACCTCTGATGTAGTGACAGATTGAACCACTTACAAATTCATGGTTTAACAGGCTTGGAAAAAGTTATAAAAACATGAAAAATATTTCCCTCCTCCTCCTGGCTGGCCTAAGGTGATCAATTTTTCTCTACCATGAATTTTTAGTCTTCACCCTGATAAAATCTGCCTCATCACTGACGTAGAAACACGGAAGGCAAATGACCACAGCTGAAAACCTCTGAATCTATGAATCAAAATAATTTTTCTTATTTAAGGAATCATGTAATAATAGAAGAAAAGTGACAAATACAAGTTGCAAATTCAACAAATACAAATGTGTCTTTTTGTCTAAAAAACACTTTTGAAAAAAATTAATGCATAATACATGTAAATCACAAAAAGCAAATAAACTTGGGCTTCTTTGTTGTATTGTTTCTTTTCTTGACTTTTAATTTGAATATAATTATATTCATTTAAATTACTACACAATATACAAATAATTTCATGATAGATATAAGCCCATGTATGTATCCTGTGGTATGATTGAGCATCCCTTTTGTATATGCTCAAGAGGGGTGTAGCTGGGTCTTATGGTAGATTGATTCCCATTTTTCTGAGAAAACACTATACTGACTTCCAAAGCAGATGTATAAATTTGTATAACCACCAGCAATGGAGGAGTGTTTCCCTTGCTCTACATCCTCTCCAGTATAAACTGTCTCTTGTGTTTTTGATCTTAACAATTCTGACAGGTATAAGATGGAATATTAAAGCTGTTTTAATTTATATTTCCCTAAATTTTAAGGATGTTGAACATCTCCTTAAGTGTTTCTCTGCCATTTGAGATTTTTCTCTTGAGAATTCTGTTTAGATCTTTACCCCATTTTTAAATTGGATTATGTTGTTTGTTGATGACTAGTTTCTTGAATTCTTTACATATTTTGGAGATCAACCCTCTGTCAGATGTGGGGTTGATGAAGATCTTTTCCTATTCTGTATGCTGCCAATTTATCTTATTAATAGTGTCCTTTGCCTTACTAAAGCTTTTCTGCTTTATGAGGTTCCATTTATTAATTGTCAGTCTTAGTGTCTATGCTAGTAGTGTTCAATATAGGAAGCTATCTCCTGTGCCGATGAATTCAAAGTTATTCCCCAGTTTCTTTCCTGTCAGGATCAGTGTAACTGGACTTACATTGAAGTCTTTGATCTACTCTATCGTGGGCTTATAGGAACTCAGAGTCTGAACCAAAACCCAGAGAGCCTACATAGGACTGAGCTAGATCCTCTATGTACATATGCATCAGTTGTATACCTTGATCTTCTTGTGGGACTCCCAAAAATGGGAGCAGGGGTTATCCCTCAGCTTTGGCTGTCTCTTGGGAATGTATCCCTCATACTGTATTGTCCTACATAGCCTTACTATAAGGGGAGATGCTTACACTTATTGCAAGTTAGATGCCATGCTTTGTTGATACCCATGGGAAGCCTGCCTCTCTCTGAACAGAAACAGAAAGAGAGTGAATGGGGGTGTAATTAGGGGGTGGTGAAAGGAATAGGAGAAGAGGAGGAAGAGGAAACTGAGATCTGATGTAAAATTAATAAACAAATTATATTAATTATATTTTAAAAATTATGTATGTGGAAGTTTAATGTGAAGTTTATATAGCACAGACATTTTGTTCAGTGCCAACAGTGTGCAGAGTTCATCTTCTGAGATTCCTGTGTGTGGGAAAGAGTATATGCATCCTTCAATACACTCAGAATTATTAAAATTATTCTGTGAAATTAAATTAGTGTATATGGATGGACCATACTCTATTTGTTTGGTTTGAATATTTATAAGTCAGAGCACTGGCTTATCTCAGTTTCATCCCAGGCTTTTCATGATAGCTCTCATTTAAGAGGTTCATTAAGAAAATTCCATTGTTTTCTTGAAATAATAAGAAATACTTGAGCTTTTACAGGACTATAGTATTGTTTACAGCATGAATTAATACTTTCTTCTAAACTCAAATACTACATACAATGACTGACCTGAATCTCATTTCTTAAAATAAGATATAGCATCTGGTCCAACTTTATATTAATTTAAGACTATCAGACCTATCCCATTTCAGAAAAAAATATGATTCTTAAGGGGAAATGTCTTTAGTTTAATTATCAACCACTTATATCAGGAACAAATCATTATGAAAAATTTAACCTATTTCTAAAGTTCACCACAAAGGTCCAGTTGTATCAGGAAGAATGTTAGTAACTTGAAGCTTGATTTACTTAGAGTTCCTTGTGGTGGTAATAGGTGCAGAGAGTTAAGGCATTTGTTACACTTTCAACAAAATAACTGAAGTGCTGGCTTCTTGACCCTATTTGAGCACCATGGATGGGAAAGTAAAGAAAAATGATTTTGAATTAGAGTCATAACATGTGAATGTGTTTTTCTTCTTTCCCTGTTTGCTGAGTGACCCGCAGGCATCAAAAAGCATTTGATATCTAGGAGTCTTCTTTGCACAGCATAGCGTCATTGTTTAAGCAGCTTTCTTT
>JAQHUG010000061.1:7743069-7774226 GCA_028555095.1 Dicrostonyx torquatus | reverse complement strand
AGAGGCAGAAGCTACCTCTTCGAGAGGGAGATGGAAAAGGAGGGAGAACTCAGGCTGGGAGCTGAAGATCAGCCTGTCTCAGCAGACGGGGGAGAGAGTAGGCGTGGCTTCTCTCTTCAAGAGACCAAACAGATCATTACACTCATAGCACACTACTCTAAGCAGTCAAATGGCATTACCTACATTTACAACTACTTTCTGCTACCCATTCTGTATTTTCTCCACCAACAGCAAGAACCTGAGCACGCATTTCTTTGTTTTTTTACCTGAAAGAGTTACATATAAAACCCTATTCTTAAGGGTCTGACCCATTTATCATCCTGTTTTGGTGGGGCTTTTCTAATTTTTCTTTAACCTTAATCACATGATAAAGTAACACCAAGAGAACTGAAAGTCTCTCTTTATCCAGATACAGATTTCCTTAATGCATTGTGGGAAAGCAGAACATTTTCCCGCTGACAGTGTCAAAAGCCTCTGCTAACACTGTAACTCCTTTGTTAGCCTGTTGACTCAATAGTATTAGGAATGCAAAGTAGCCAGGAAAAGGTTGCAGATCAATGGAGTGTTTGTTATGCTTCCTGGCAGAAGTCCTCCCACTTGCACCTGCCCTCCCACCAAGTCCTGTAGAACAGCAGAGCAGAAGGTCACAGGAACAGGAAGCAAAATTTGGCTAGTGACTCATTAGAGATGATGGTGAATGACACCATTCCTTTTTACATCCCTAATTCCTGAACCCATAAATCCTAGCCAAAGAAAGAGCACTACCATGTTCTGGATGTTGAGTAACATATTAGTCTCTGTTGGTGGATTTATCACTAGCCAGAAATAAAGGCTATGTTAGCTTTGGTGAGTGTAAGTACATGCTGTGGGGTCCACAAATTACTTCCACCTTTGCTACTATGGCTACACTGTTCATGGGCCCATTAGGTTATGAGAGGGATGGCTGGAAAAAGAGGCTTACTACTATTGACAGAATGAGCTCTCCTATCCAGTGGCTATAGAACTATAGAAATACTCCTCTCCTGAAGTCACCTTTTGATATGCATTTATATGGAATACAAATATCTTTATACCCTCTTGAAATTTAAAGTGATCTATCCATATACCTGTTTCCCAAATGTCTTTCTCATGAAGTTTCAAGTCAACCTCCTCACAAGTCCCCAGCTATCCAACTTAACCAACAGCTATAGTCCACAAATCATTATATATTCCAACATCTGGTTTTCTTTTTCTTCCAAGAAATACATATAGACATGTTCAGTGCCAAGTATTCTGCCAACGATGATATTTTCCTTCACCATCACTTCTTACCATTTCCTAGAAAGGGGTTATCATACTCCAGCTCTCTGTCCTAGGTAGTATCTCAATCTCATGCAGAAATATCCATAAACCAAACCCTACTCCTCTGTTCTTCCAACCACTGATATTGTAACGTAACTACAAGACTACTGGTAATTTGGAGGCAATAAGTACTGTGTCAGTAATAGGAGTCATAAGCAATTATGAAACAACTTCTTGGAATTTTACTTTGCCTTCAGAACCTGGCATGGTTTGACTAGGTAGGTATGTATCATTTCCATTTAAGGATAAATTTGTGCTGTGCAAATTCAACTTCCTGGAATTTAAAGTCAAATACCATTCAAGATGTGACAGCCAGCTCAAGTTGTATTGTAACTTATTATCAAGAATTCAGTTTGCACTGAAAACCCAGTAGCAAGATAAGCACTATCTCTGAAAGGGAGAGAAATTGCCTGCAGATAACATGCTCTAGATCCCAAGAGCCCCCACTCACCTGTGTAATTCCTTCAGTGATGAGATTTGTTTTCATTAACTAATTTATGTTGCAGGGGCAGCTCTTATAACTTCCATTTGCCCTTTCCAACCATAATAGCTCTCATGCCACAGGTCAAGGAACCAATGTGGGGATGTTACCAATTTCTAAGTGTATCTATTCCAATTATTCATTCTGACACTGGAGGAATAAACACAGGCTGAGTTCAAAGATCTATTGTCCCCAACACGAATCAGATTTTTCCTAAAACTCCCTTGATCAGCTGATTTTTCACAAGTCCCTACTTTAGCTTGAGGTCCACAATGTTGTTTAGGGGCTGTAGGAAGCAACATGACTCAGATCCAGAGCCACTGTCTAAAAGGCTACAATAGTTTTATTTCCTTTCCCAAAATGTTGTTATATATGCAGAGGGCTGTAAGTTTTTGTGGTGCTTTAAATAAGAAATAGTCTCCAAGACTTGTGTATTTGACAACCTGGCTCCCAAGTGGTCCTGTCTGATGAAGGTATGGACTATTTACAGAAGTCACAGTATTTGAATTAGGATTTGAAAAATTATGGTCCTACTCAACTTCCATCCCCTTTGTTTCCTATTTTCTATTAGATGTGATCTCCCATGTTTCTTTAATGGCCACCTGTAACCATGCCTCCCCTGACATTAGGGATTCTTCCTAGGGAACTTCAAACCAAAAAATACTTCTATAAGCTGCTTTTAGTCATGGTGTTTGATGATATCACCCAAAGTTAAGTAAACAGCCTTTTGAGGGGGGGCAGATAAATATTAAAAATAAATATTTTCATTATGATAGTAAGAGCCTTCTACTAAAAGACCATCCTCCCCTTCATTAAAAGTATTTGGGTCTGTAAGATAAGTTAATTTATAGAAATTGGTTGTGTGGTGATTTAGGATATTCTTTCATTTATTTGTTATGGAATATTTCTGCTTATGCAACTTGAGATAAATCTTCAGAGGTATTTTAGTGCCATTTTTGTTGTTCCTTCTGACAAGCAAGCTAGCGGAAAACAGGTTTATTTTGTCAGGAGCTTGAGGACGTTGGTCACATTACTTCTATTATCAGGAACAGAGAATAGTGAATACATTCACTTCACTTTAGAGAGTTCAGAAGCCAACTCCATGAAATGGTGCTTCTCATAATGTGTTAGTCTTCCAGCCTTAAGCAATGCAAGCAAGAGAATCCTCTACTCACATACTTATAGGAATAGCTAATATGGAAAATCCTTCATTGAGACTGTCTTCTCAGATAATTATAGACTGGGTCAAGTTGGCGATTAAAATTAGCCACCACAGTTTTCTTCTTGTTTGTTTCTCTTCTGGAAAAACTATGATTAATGAGTTAGGGTCAAAGGTCTACATGAGTTAGACAATTTTGAATATTGTTGCCTATGATGTCTATTATAACAAATAGACAAATGCTGAGTCAGTACTGCTTTTGGCTCCTGGTGCTGTGAGGTCCAATTATACCCAATGCATTTAAGTCCTCACACTAAGAAGTATCATATACTATTACGTTTAGCACAGAGAAAAGATCAATACATCCCTCAGAAATCTATTAATTAATTAATTAATGAAGGGAATATCTTCTAGATCACCCACTATTGAGGACACAGCTGTAATTATATAATACATAAACATATTCATTATAACATATAAAATTATATCATACTATACTATGCATTATTATATTACATTATATATAATATTATATCATATCATATATACATTGTATCATTAAAGTCACAGTGGACATATGCTGGCACATTCAACTTAACTTAGCTTTATATTCTTTCTATCATTATCCCACAAACTTAATATCCATCTGGACATATATTCTCCAGATTTCTATATTTGTCAATTAGAAAAATCATTAGTTTCTCTAAGGGTATAGTGCACTTCATCTTGCTTCTCACATTGTACCTGATTTTCAGGAGCTGCTTAGCCTTGTATCTGGTTGTTGCTCTAGAGGCAAAGATGGATGTATATTGAAAGTCATAATCATTGTCTTGCTTGTCATTTCCTTCCATTAATCATTGTCTGATTCATATACAGTAAATACTTAATTTTCTTGTGAAAAAGGTTGATAGAGTATGTTACACGAGGTTGAGATGAGGGTGCATCATCCACTAGGGTGATTAGTGATTATCATATAGTATTTTTCAGGAAGTTAAAAACACGGAAACAAATGTCAAGAGTCCACTTCCTAAAATGAAGTGACTTATATGACCTTAAAGCAAGTGCTGAAATGATTGTAGAGGATTCATCCTTGCAGGAGCATGGCGATTATGTTTAACATTGTGGTCTGAATGCAATTTCAGCCCATAAATAAGTAATTCCAAGACACTCTGGTAACAAGCAAACCTAGATATGCCTCATGTGATCCAAAAACAATTGAAGCTACTAAGACTAGATCAATAAGTATATGAAAATTTTTATTTAGTTGTAGAATATTTGAAGTATAAAGTGAATATGTTATGGGATATTATATTTAGGTGGAATGTGCTAGAAACACCTTGTTTTAGAAATTCATTTTCGTGTTTGAAGTCCCAAAATACATTGCTGAAGAAACACATGAGCATGACAGCATAGAGATTTTTGTGATTGTCTGTGAAGCTTTTTCTCTGTATCAGAGGTGATCTTCTTTCAAATCTGTAAATAACTAGTATGTTTATTTTAGTAAGAAAGAAAATAAGTCTCACTTTAGATATCAGAGTTCATCTGCTTTTTTAATTGCTGTAAAAGAAAGAGTCAACTACTAATCATCCAATATGAAATGAAAACATATGAGTAATATTACATAGACTGAGCAGATTTTATTCAGAAATATGTGAGTATATACATATAAGTATGAAGCAACAGTTAATGAAGTAAAGAGGGCTAGGAATTGAAAGGCAGCAATGAGGACTACATGGAAATGTTTAGAGGGGGAAGGGACAGGAGTATGATTATATTATTATAACCTCAAAATTAAATAAAGAATTTTAAAGAAAAGGGGTTATTTACAGGCAAGTTCAAGAGTAGGTTAGAGTACATCCTGTGATTTTAGAAGTGAAAAATTTTATAATTCATAGATCCATGGCAGGCAAGCCTCTAACAAGAGTCTACTGTTTACTTGTGTCTTCATGAGAAAAGCAGATAGTGTTCAAAAGGGTCCAATGTGATGGGAATATTCACAGTTCGAAAAGGGGGCAGGATTTACAACATTCTCCAGGATGGGAATGAGTCAGGTTTCCATGCCTTCATACCCGACTTTGGTCTCTTAATATACCTCTTTCCAGCTTACCTGACTGTTTCAGATGGCAAGTAAAGTAGACATTTTGTCTTTTCCATCTATATTTCAATTTTGTTCTTTAAGGTGTGTAATTAGTCAGTGAAGTGACACTGAGATACATGAAAAGAATTAGAAAAATATTTCATTTTATACATCTATTATAGTTACAAGCTAAATTCCACGATGATTTGCATTTTTAAAAAAACATGGCACAATATCAAACTAGTTGAAGGAGTCTAAATATGCATAATGAAACTGTGGCAATGGAAAGAAAAATAAATTTAAGAAAAATAAACTTGATAATATTCATAGAAATAGCAACAAGATTTTTCCAGAATTATTGAAATAGGTTGTTAGATATATAAGTGTGGATATATCCATATATATATATATATATATATATATATATATATATACACACAAGCATACATACACATACAGTTAAATGAAAGCACTTGCCGTGTGAAAATGAAGATGTTTCTCTGTTACTATTTGGCTGATTCTCCTCAATACCTTCCTAAAAATTATCATTACCAATGATTAAATTTTCAAAATGCTCATTGGTTTTAGATTTTCAATTACACTGACTTTTAAAAGTGAAATTGTAAAGGAAAATAATGGCATAGCCATTCAGTAGAGGGTATTAGAAATCCAACACACTGATTTGTACATAGAAATTTATATTACTTTAGTGACGACTCATTCATGACATTTATTATTAGCAATCTAAAGAATACATTTGAGTGCCGGGTGGTGATGGCACACACTTTTAATCCCAGCATTCAGGAGGCAGAGGCAGGCAGATCTCTGTGAGTTTGAGGCCAACATGGCCTACAATAGCTAGTTCCAGAACAGGCTCCAAAGCTAAATAGAAATGCTGTCTCAAAAAACAAAACAAAACAAAATGACATTTAAACATAGAGCAAAGAATAAAAAGCCCTTACATGAGACTTTAAATGAATGGCATTTCTCTTAGTCACAGTTGAAATTTAAGCATCCCTGTTCCTCATGTATCTAGAAATTTTAAATATCTAAAAATCATAGTCAATTCAAATTCAATGAAGTAAGTTGAACACTGAGGGTAGGGAAGCCCACAACTTCAAATATCATTGCAAATCCAGTTAATCATGGTGTCAAAGTAACTAAAGCATTTATATAGAGTTTATTGAAGATAAATCACCTTATCAAACACCCGAATGTAAGGATGATTTTTCTCCCTGAGAATTTTTCTTCATCTTCTGCCGTTTGGATACAGAGTATCTCCTGCCCTCTTAAGTCCAGATTTTATAACTACATTTAGGAAAGAGGTTTAGTCCACTGCCTGTTTCTCATCTTGGCTTCGCTTACTTGGTAAAAATAGGTCATGATTAGCTATTTGTGGCAGAAACAGTTGACAGGAAATGGGACAGGAAATGATATAATGATTCCTGAATTGTGTATTTCTGTATGCCCTGCTAAATGGGGAATGACCTTACAGTTAACCAGGAAATTAGGAGGTAGTATCGAACCTCAGATATTCATGTGATCAAACTGTGTTTCTGCTTTGTTCATGTGTCATGTTCAAATAAAGAAAGAGGCAAATCCCAGAACTAAAAGATACAGATGAATTTAACAAAGGAAATATTTATTCCTCTAGCAAAGTATACATTTCTTGATTTTTCAGCCAACTATTTAAATTACACATGAATATCCAGTGAGCTAACATAAACATTGTATGTAAAGCACCTAAATATTAAAATAACAAATGTCTAGTGCTTTAATATTTATGTAGTTTATTTACTCATGAAAACACAGCTTCAATATTATTTATTAAATAGTTAGGTTTTTATTTACATTTAAATCATCTTGCTTTAAAACCGCTTTTAAAGATTTTTATGTGCCACAAAATGATAAATTGCATTAATATGTGGTCTGTTTATATTTTCTCTAAGATAGGCAGTATCTTCTATATGAATAATATTCAATAAAAGTTGCATGCCTAAAATCTCACCAAATGCATAAACACAAAGGCTAATAAGCACAATAAACAAACCTTTCCTTTTAAAATTTTACTTGAATACGGTGTTACCAACTTCCAGGAACACTTTTTTTTTTTTATCTACTGTTACATAAAATTACTTTCAATTGTTAAGAATAGATTACTGTTTAGGACCTCAGATAAGACAGTTAATTGCTTCACAAACAAAAGACAGAAAATCACAGGTGGTTTGAATCTCCTAATGTGATCTAAACTTAGTTTTATTTTATTTTATTTTTGCTGCTGTTCCATGTATTAAACCCCGAAAATGTTTAAATATGTTATTATTTTATTTACATTCTTCTAGTCATTAAGCTCAACCTGTTTTAAATTTATGTCTCTAGATTAATGAGACTAACAAAGCTGTACAAATGAACAATTAGCAATACTTTGTAATTGCTTAAAATAAACACCCTGATTAGTCAAATCACTATTAAATTTTAATCAATGTGAGTGAGTGTTTCTATTTTTGACTAGGGATTTCAGATAGATTTTCTTAAGCAATTTTTTTCTTGTACATGAGGTTGATATGTTTTCTCCTGATATTATGCTTAATGGATTGTATCTCAATCTTATATAATGTATTGTTAATGAAGTGAAGATATTATTCTTTAAAGAGATCCTTCTTTTTATAAACTTTATGATAAATTTTCTTTACTAAGCATATTTCTTCCGTCTAAACAAACAAATGTCTGTGTATGTATTAAATGTCACAGTTTGTTATAATATTTTATGTGCTATTAAACATGGGTTAATATCATACAGGTATTTTATTATTTAAAAAGTAATGCTAATTATCATAATATAATTATACAAACCTCAAAATGACCTACAATAGCCAAACAAAGACGATAAGATATTAAAATCCTAACTATCAGAAACCAAATTTATGTGAATTTATTTAAATAATTTTTTTGGTTTGTTAACAAATCTTGTATCAGAAACATCTAATGTGTATAAAATAATGTTCTTCATGCTTACTATCTGCAGATACCATTCTTGTGGTTTTCTATAGTGAATAAATTCTATGTCTTCGGGTATCTTTCAGATAAACAATTTTCTGTACCAATTCTGATGCTACTGTGTGACAGTATCCCTGCAATCAACTGTTCAGAATAACTGGATCTGCCAATCCATGATAGCCTACCCAGGAATAGGCTATCTTGGCCTATAGTATGGCTTCTGAAATAGCAGGCTCTATTATAAATACCATCCGTTCTTAGTAACTCCAGGTATATTTGTTCAGTTATTTGTTTGAAGAATTAAAATATATAATGAATGCATAAGACTCTTGAATTTCTGAAAATAAATAAAGTATTTTTCTCCTCATTATGACAATCATACTTTCTAATATAGGCTTTGTATTTTCCTTGTATGATATAGTCCAGTTCATTCTGAACATGTCATTACTTGGGAACTTATCAAAATAATGATCTGTTTAAATGGCATTCTAATCCACTGCTATTCAATATATAATTTATGCTCAACAATTTCCCATTATTCTGTTTTATTAAGTAAACCTGTCTTTGAAAAATTAAAATTTTAATTTGTGACTTTTTAAGTCTTCAAATAGCTAAGTTCACTTCGAAAATTATTTACCCTTTGTAGAGACATCTGAAAGGAAACAATAAAGACCTCATTTAAAATAAAAAGTTAACAAAAATATAGGATTATATTATTTATCAAGGCTAAATACACATTTTGCTTTTCATCTGGGTTTTTAAATGGTTAATCCTAACAAGCATGGGGGGAAGAAAAGAAATTAACTAAAGTAAGGCCCTTGTGATACAATGACACTTGCACTATGCTCTTACAGAGAAAAGCCGTGATGATAAAACAGCCCAAAGTGGAGCGTTATGAATTTTATTAATGACTAGGAGACAGTGTGCAAAACATCAAAGGTCTGCGCAAAAGATTAATGACCCCGTGTGAGACTGTTTAATTACCTCCAGCTAATTAGATTCTTGACCAAATTTTTAATATCTGCATTCCTTCTACAGCCTAATTGAGATTCCACATTATTTATCAATCTTTCAAAAAGCCCTTAGTGGGCTGCTTTTTTAGTTTTTCCCTTTGCACTTTGACTCCATTTATGGTCAATTATTAAATAAATAGCAAAGTAACTATTCCCCACAAATTGTGTATGCAGGACACTTTATGCCTGTTTATTTTGACTAGGAGACTATCATTGGCATCTTTTATACATAATGAAGCACTCTAACTAATAAACTGACTAACTCCACGGTAAACAACATGGATAGTATTTTTGTAATCTGGCATGTACTCAGGAACTCCTCATGTGGTTACTGCAAATTAGACTTCGCAATACTCAACTCAATCCTATTTTAGTTTACCCTAGTTATGTCCCAGGGAATCATGGAAGATGATTAATATGCAAACTGGAAAAACAACTCAATAAATTCTTCCCTTCCCTTTCATTTCTTTTACTAACCATCCCTTCCTTTCTCTGCCATTCTCTACTCCCTCAGTCTTCTCTTTACAGACAAATGATGACAGCTGAGAGAGGAGACCAGCCTCTGAAGGAAGGAGCCCTTAAATTGGTTTCTGGTGCAAAGTGGCTAATACTGAAACTATATCAATACAAACACCAAAAAAGGATTCAATAAGGCCTTACTATTCATTTGCATATATAAAGATATGTATGTATATATATATTTCAAAAACAATAATAATTGGAGAAGGAGATACCTTTTGAGAGTGTGAGAGGAGATGGAAGGAGTTGGAGGATAGAGACTTGAGAAGGGCTGGCAGGAGGACAGGATAGGGACAAAATGATCTATTTATATTTTAGTTACATATATAAAGTATATATAATGAATTGAATTGTTTTATAATATATAGTCTTAAGTGTATATATAATATATGTATGTATGTATGTATTAATATATAGCCTGACCATATTAGCTACCACCAACTTCTTTTGTTTGAAATGCAGAAAACCAAACTTCAATTTGTATTAGCATATTATATTCATATTTATACATATAATATTATGTGTGGTAGTATATACATTTATCTATTTACATGTACATATATATTTTGCATTCACATATAAATACATATGTGTATACATATGTGTACATACAAACACATATATCTATACTCATGTATGTATACATTAGTTCTGAAGAAACAAAGTATCATAGAATCACAATGGGTGGTAAACTAATTTTATGGAAAACCCACTAATCTCCATATAGGCACTAAATGCACAGGTTGTTCTGAAGTTATATCCTGCAATACAGAAAACTTGTACTGTATAGTATTTATTAAATACTTATTATTAAAACAGTACTCTGAAATGCTGAGTGTATTGATTTTTCTGAGATCTCTGTATCCTGAGTAATGCATGAATTATTCTCCTTGAAATTGTTGTATTTTGTAGCAAAAAATGTACTATTACAGCAAGATACATATCATTCTAGCACCTATGTATTTGCACATCAGTGAAAGAAAAGGTAAAACTATTCTAAATAGAGATACATTCACCACTCTGCTCATGACCAATGACCTTACAATGTGGATGTATTAGAAACTGCAAAAGTTTCACCTACATATATAAATCTGAACATATATGTTTCACATTCCATGCTACTAATGACAATTTTCTAATCTTCTGAAAACATGGGATGCCTATCAATTTTATACTGTTCTAGGTCATGCAAGTTATCAAGTTTTTCTTTTTCCCTCAAACACATTTGTCTATGCACGGCAGTAAAAAGTACACTAGGACAAACCAAGGATTTGATTCAGTTCGTGGAACTTTTTCTAGCTAAAGGACTAAGTACAGAGAAAAATATCAGGTAGGAGCAGTGAAACTCTCAAGTTTTCACTGAGTTGAAACATCATGCAAATCTTTAATTATTAAAAAAAAAAACCAAGGACTCCACAAAGTATTAATCAGTAAATTTAATGAAATAAATGTACTTCCAATTTTCGAATATTATTTGCTTTCCAGCTTAGAAAACTGCTGCTGCAAATAGCCTCTGCCTGAATCGCTGACGCTCAGTAAATTGCAATTTGCTAGCCAAATACACCCCACACTACCCAAAGGAAGCCACATTTCTAAGAGGACAGAGCTAGTGTTGCTTGTTAATGAGGGGGCCACAGGCTCTGTTTGTGAGAGTTCAAGAAAAAACTAGGGGCATTTTGCATTTTCTTTCCAAATCAGTCCCTTACACGCTCCTAAATGCACCCCTTTCTCCAGGGCCATGAAAAACAGCAGTGTTTTTAACTTTTTACCTTTCAACCAACTTGTCCCTGCACTATTCACAGTACTAATGAAAGAGATTCTTGACAATGTCACTACAGACCACCCCAGAAGTGGAGTTCTGCCAATGTAAACCATTATTAGAGTCCTGACTGCTGGTCTCCTGCTGTGAGGTCATTCAGAAACTTCCTCTGCCTCCCTGTTGCTCACTGCTTCTCTGAAGAGTGACATCCCCTGTTGAACCTCATACACTGAGGCAAGCCCCCTGCTACTGATGCCCATCCAGCTCGCCATGGACAGCATCCACTTTGATGCTACTGAATGAACTTTCCTTTCAGGAAGCACCAAAGAACATTCAAAGGAAAAACAACTTAGTGATGGCAAAGAAAAGCCCATAAACTAAGGCAGAGATCACTTTCAAGTTCCCTCACATATTGAGCTTGTGAAAAGCACCAGTGTTCTTGGGTGTGAGTTAATGATAATAAACTTGCTAACAATACAAGATGCAAGCTTTTTGCCAGACTCACATTTTTAACTTCTGGAGAAGAAAATTGTTTAGATGCAATGTCAGTGCTAGTTTGTGACATTAGGAGACTGGAAAAATGGATTGTGTTAGTCTATACTAAATTATTCTGACATGCCCACACAATTTGTGTAAAGTACACAATATTCAAATTATTTTAAGACATTTCAGCAGAGTCAGAGACTAAATAAGCATTCAGCACTGATAAAATACGCTTAGCATGATCACTTGTTCTTTAAAATTACTGAGAAGCATCATACACTTACATAGTTTTCCAGGTCATGTCTGCTTACCTTTATGAAAACAGGAACATGCTCACCTTTATCTTTAAAAAAGATGCTGTCTCCCTTTGCCGAGTTAGAGAATGTGGTCCTTTAAGTTTTTGTTTTATTCATTGTTTTTTCATTTCTTAGCATTATTAGCTGAGAGTATGCCCAAGTTAAAGGACTTTCACCTTACTCATACTTTGCATGGAGGAAAGATAGAAGTATTTTATGCCTACACTACCAAGGGGGGAAGAATACATGTAATTTGCTTGGAAAAGAACAATGATATGTCTGTAAAATTTTAATAGATAACTTGTTAGTAACAATAAAAAGGACAAAATGGCCTTTATGGATGTAAAGTTCAGAAAAACACACAACATTTCGTTTCAGGAGCCAAGACTATGAGCTCAACACATAGATGTCAACTTGTTCTAGTTTCAGCTCTCTCTCTCTCTCTCTCTCTCTCTCTCTCTCTCTCTCTCTCTCTCTGTATGTATTAGTATCTCTAACTGTAATATTGAGTTGGAAGTGTCACCCCAGCCTCAGGCCTGGAAATTGCCAAGCAATTAAACTCCAATACCCAGCCTTCCAAGCACTTAGACTCCAACTCCCAGCTTGCCAAGTGCTGACCCCTCCCCAGGAAGTGTCAGGACCCCTCCCACAGGCTATGTAGGCTCCTACCTGGAAAAGGAACATGTGGTCTCTGGGGTTTGTGTGGGCTCCTCTCGCCACCATGCTGTCTTGGTCCAGCCAAGAGTGGTGCATTTATTACATGTGGGCATTTTAATTTGGTCTAATCTGGTCTAATTGGAGTTATTTGTGTTCGCAGAGCGGCTTTTCTTAAGATTAAACCAAACACCAACCACCAGTGTGCTTGATTCTTCTACCATTTACGAATGTGCATGCATTTAACAATATCTTTGCTTTTGGCTAATGAAAAAATAATCAAGATTATTAGGAAAAAAGTTCGAGTTGGAGTTATTAAGACAAAGTTTGTGGAAAGATTTTACTTTCATATTTTTTTAATTTGGTGAAGAATTGAGTCATACCAAATATTACCTCTTTCCACATGACATTCCAATGCATGCACAGAGCTATTTTAACGACATCTATCAAAAGCGAATAATAATAAAAATATTCTCATTTTATTAAAAGTAAGACAAAGATTATGAATAATGAATACATCTCACTAAGGCAAAACTCTTGAGCACTGGTGCAAAGTTACGAGGAATGCACCCAAATTGGAAGACTTAAGAGTGAGCAGGGAGTGAGTGGCCAGTCCTCTTCATAATGCCCTGACATTTATAGAATGTGGTTCCTTTAAGAACTTGGGCTTTGTGTTAAATTTTCTGAATCCCAGAGTTTGGAAAACAATTTGTACTTTTTAAAGCATTCCATATAGGCCTAACAAAATTTGCCAGTAGACTAGATCTTGCCTATGAGCCATCAGTTCAAGACATTTCCTTTTGTTCATTTTAGACAGAGCAATGCGATTTTCATTATAATGTATTGGCTCTCAAGATTTATGAGTGGCAAACATACTTAGATCTATTTTACCTATTAATGACTTTATTTCTGGACTTGTTACCATATGTATTTGAGATGGTTTATGAAAAATATGATAAAATGATGTAATACTGGTTTGAAAGACAAGAGCTAATTTCTAAGAAGATTATTGGAGAGGAGTAGTAGTAAAAAGAAGAAATCAATGCAAAATACAATAAACTTTCTTAAGAAGAAATTGAAACATTCATTGTGTTCAGTAACCACCCAAGCCAAAAAAAAAAAAAAATGTGACAATCACTTGCAAGGCTTTTCTACAACACGTGTGTGTCAAAGTATTCTAGGTACTTTTGAAAATAATGACATTCGATAATATATCTGCACACTCTTGTACTAAACAGTTGTTTGCTGTCCCTCTATTTCATTAATCCGAATAATCTACATGACTCATTCTTTGTTTCAGAACTCTATTCTGTCAACTACCAACCACTTTTTTTTAAAGGTTTATTTATTAATTATGTATACAGCATCTGCCTACATGTATCCCTGAAGGCCAGAAGAGGGCACCAGATCTCATTACAGATGGTTGTGAGCCACCATGTGGTTGCTGGGAATTGAACTCAGGACCTCTGGAAGAACAGTCAGTGCTCTTAACCCCTGAGCCATCTCTCAGCCCCTACCTACCATTTTTTTTTGCACACATTTATTTTCAAGAGACCTGACATATTTTCTTCTTAAGTCTTGATAGTGTCAATTTGTACAGAATATATGAAAGGCATCCACATTCTGACCAAGAGAAAATTGCTTAGGAACTTAAACCAATTGAAACTTTCAACTTATTGTTTTGGTGTTCTGTTTCCCTGGTTTAAACAGGCTCACTGACATTTCCTCTCCTCTTTTGATATCGTTAGTCTTTGGACTTTCTCACGACTTATAATAGCATCACCCTATAGAGCTGAGCAAAAGCCCTTGATTTATTTTCAAAACTCATAACTTTGAACTATCCAATCACTTCTTTAAATTCCTCTAGTTTGATTAGTGAGATACAACTTTACTCATCTTCAGTAAATATTCACCATTCTTTTCATGAATCTAGCAGTTGTTTCTCAAAAGAACTCTGCCTTTCTCTGATATTATGGGCTGTATATATTCTGTCTGTTATTTTTAATACTCTTAATCTCCCCATTAACTTGCTTCTTTTATAAACTCTTCTAATGGAGAAAAGAAGTTTGGTCAGAAAGAACCAATCTTTTTAAGATCAATATCCAAAGATAGGCCAAAAAGACTTAAGGGGATTTCAAGTTAGTATAAATGGACACAATAAGCAAGTAAATATAAAATTTAATAAAGTCCATAATGTTTAACAGACAACTTGAAAAACCACCTTCAAAGAACACATAGTTTTTATTAGCTCCATTTGGGAACTTTGAGGCACAGACATGGTTTTCATTTTGAACTTTGTTGTGATCTATGTTCTTAAACAAGGTGTATAAGGTCCCAGGTCTTAAAAGCAAATAAATTGCTTTCTTTTGAGAAAAAGCATGCAGGTGTTAAGAACATGGAATGCTTTAATTTAGAGAAAATAATCTTCCTTCCTTTCAACTCAAATCTTACTACAAAGCATCATGATCTAATGAATGAATGCATGTAGTTAAGTTAATAATACAGTATTTTTCCAGCTATGGTGTTACACATCTGTAGTTCTAGAACTTGGAGATACAGGTAGGATATCTATAAATTCACAAATTTAAGGTCACTTTGAGCTACTGAGTTCTTACTCACAGAGAGCTATATGGCAAGACTCTGTCCCAGGAAAGTAAAAATCAAGGGAATCAAAGATAAGCAAACATAAGCAGTGACTTCTTCCTGGAACTGGTTTCTGGAGAGAAACAAGTTGTCAAAAGCATCAAGAGTGCCATGGAAGCAGAATGTGAGGACACAGAAATAGAAGACATTTGTGTAGCACCCCTCACTGGTGTGTAGTTTGATCAGGCAATATTTTAGTTTTCACTCCCACATCATTCCTTCCTACCAAGATCAATGTCAATAATTTCAGTTGAGATGAAGCACCTGAGAAGAATTATGATCTGTAGGATCACTAAGAGATGGTGGACAGTTACCCTCCAGTTACCATGTCAGCCCTAGTTCTCAGACTTACAGGCTTTAGGAAGGCTTAATGTTCCACCAACTTTAAATAATCTTGGACAAAACTTTCTGAATCAAGAGAGACATGGAAGAGACTTTCATTGACATGGGATTGGCTTTACGAAACAAAGAGAAACCAAGTCTAAAAATAAACCCATTAATTAAGGCCCGTAAGAACTCAATAAGAACATCTTGGTTTTATTCTTAATAGCAGAGTTTTCAAAGAAACCAAAAGAAATGAACTTAGTTTTTCTTTTAGCATACAATTATCATCCTATTAAATGTAAATTTAATCCCTATTTGAGACATGTTATTTTAATTGCAACCAAAAATATTATAGGCACACTGAAGCCTTCTAATTAAATCAGGTGGCTTTATTTTAATGAAGAACGAATTTGGAGGTAATACTGATTGTAATAACAAGCTGATGGCTTCTTTTTTAAAGTCAACATATCATTAGCATTTGGACCTCAGAAAGAGTAATTATTTTTAAGTAAACTTTAAAATTAAAGAGTAACTACACATACACACCTCCCCTTCTAAAACCCATGATTTTTTTCCCTAAGTGCTATTTGTAGGAGACATAGACTAAACAAATTAAAATGTGTGAGAGCACACCTGGTCCTTATCTGACCAACAGCTAAACGTTGGGATAAGAACTTCATAAACGTATCAGCTACTTCCCTGGGGCACCTAGTATTGTCTTCTGGTTTATTTTTAAGCATCAGGTTATGTTCAGTAACCACTTAGATGTTAGAGGCTTTGCTCGGTGGCTATAGAATGAAATATAAATTGTTTACTGCATCAGAGTATGAAGAAAAGAGCTAAATTATCTCACTTGTAATATTTCTATTTGAAATCTGCCCTCCTAGACAGAAATTTCAAGCAACAGTTTCCCGCAGGCATATGGAAAAGCCCACTGGAACCACTGTAAGGTAAATTAATAATGGCAGATGCTACATGTCTGGATGGTGTTTGTGCTGTGGAGCCCCACATTCTTTCTGTTTTAGAGTTATTCTGTTGTAACCATTTTCAGATTCGTTTACTTTGGCAATGTATTCTGCTCTCCAAAGGTGTCTGCATTTATTTGGCTACAGCAAATATTTACTTTAGTAAAGGGCAGCTTAACCTTTGTTTAAATTTGAGGTGAGTTAAAGGTCATTGTAATTATTTGCTGCATTATTTGTGTCAGATTTGAATTACTATGAACACAGCCCATGCATTGCCCTTTATTATGAAATAAGCTAAAAGAAACTCAACTTCTGCATCCAGCCAGCATATTTTATGGAACCAATCAGTGTTGCAGAACATTGTCAAGGCTCTCTCTAGGACTGTGATTGACTGAAAGTGCTTGGGGTTAAGGTCCTTTCCCAGAGGGAGGGAAGAAGGCGATTTAACATGGCAGTCCACTCCTGCACCCCACCTCCAGCTATGTTTTTGATGGCTAGCAGCCAGCATCCGGACAGGGTTCAAGGCTGTTAGTGAAACAGTGCAAGCAGTTACATTAGAAAAATAATATGTACTTAGAGAGGATGAGAAAGGTGAGTTGCAGAACAGAGGGCACTTTCAACAGAGACACACAGGAATCCTCAAATGTGCACTGGAGATACTGAAAGCTAAATCAAGACCAAGAGAAGTGAAAAGTCAGTGGAAAGTAAGATGATACTGAAAAAGTTTTGAACCAAAGTGGGTTAGTGCATATAAGTGAGTGAGTCTTAAGTTTTGGACTTTAGTCTTCAATTATGAAGAGAAAATGATACATCATTACACATTGTACCCACTTTTAAACACATACACATAGGATACCCATGGATATTTATACATTGTTCTGATGATATGAAAATATCTAGGTCTGGATAGTTACTGAGCCACACTAAAAATGCTTGTCCTTTTTAACTGGAAGATGCTACAGAGGTGAAGCACAGTCTGCTGTTACTTATGTAAACAGAGCAATATTCTTTCTGGTTTGTTCTGTATACAAATAGAAATTTTGTATTATAATACTTAGAATATAACTGGGTCATAATATGGGTCAGAAGTTATTAAATACTAGTCATAAAGTGCCAATATTCTACTATTAAAAAATTGCAACATATTAAATACAGACTGCTGCTACAAAGGAAGATATAGGGAAAATTGAATTTCTTTTTCCTTTTGAGAAATTGAGGAGCAGCAAGATTTGGTGGTTTTATTCTACTAAAAAATTTATTCCTGTTATGATTAATGGGACTGCAAACACAAGATATTCTCGTACAGGAAAGAGAAATCAAAACCATCTGGAAACATTGGTGCTAAGGATGATGAGCGTGATCCAACAGCTAACAAGCATTTTGGTACAACTGCAAATACATTTGTGTATAGCCACAATTTTATTTCCAAAGATTCTTCACCTATCATTCTTTACCCCAATAAGTAAATTGCCTGATGGATGTAAACTATTATTAATAGTTAAAGTAGTATTAATACCGTGCTTTGGGATTTATATATATCACAATTTAATGTCAATGTACTGAGTCATTGAAATATCTAGTAATTTGTTCTATCAATTCCATCATCTTAATGGCTTCAGATAGATATACTCTCCCTACCATAGAGTCCTTTCTATAAAGTCTTGAATTCATTGTAATTACTTTCTTCACACAGCTGTACAGATACCACAATATAATCCAAAGCATCATTATCACTCCCAAAGAAACTTTTACTCAGTAGTAGCCATTCCTATCTTCCAACACTTGCTCTCCTTACTATGAATCTACTTTTACCCACAGATTTGCAATAATGAACATGCTATGTAGTTCTGATATGTAACCTTTATGTTTTCCATTCAATGTATGTCCATAGCACCTGTCAGTTTCATATTTCTTTTTGTTACTGACTTATATTTAATTCCATTGTATTTAATATATTGAATATTGTTCTTTAGCAATTAATGGTCATTTGAGGATATTGTTCCTTGAGACTGTGGATTACTTCAAATACTTAATGAGAGGTAATCTTGCAGGGTCAGAATAAAACCTATCTGGTGTTATTTGACTTTTTCTAGTATAGATGCTCTGCATATAATGTATATGATAATGACATGAATTTAAGAGTGAATGGGAACATGGGTAGGAAGAATTGGAGTAGGAGGGGAAAATGGTGGAGGTGCAAACAAATGCAGCATTCATTGTTGTCGGAGGCTGCTTGTTCATTTTCTGGCCACTGAAATTACCACACAAACAGTGTATTAATTTAAGCACTGCTTGGCCTATTAGCTTATGTATATTTCTAGCTAGCTCTTATATCTTAAATTACACTACTTTTATTAATCTGTGTGTTGTCATGTGGTTGTAGCCTACTGGTAAGATTCTGCCTGGCATCTGTCTCCTGCAGTGACTGCTACATGGTGTCTCTCTGACTCTACTCTCTCCTCTATCTGCTTGGAATTCCTGCCTTGCCCTATACTGAGCTGCAATAGGCTCAAAGCAGATTTACTCATTAACCAGCGGTACTCACAGCATACAGAGGGGAAATCCTACTCACCTCTCTTTTTCTGTCTGAGTAAAAAGAAAGGTTTAAACTTTAACATAGTAAGATTATATATAACAAAAAGTTATCAAGCAGGAATTATAGTTACAATATATCTATCTTTTATCATAACTAAGAAAACCATAATTATAACTATAGAGTTATATGCTACCAGAGTTCAGAGTTCATGCTGCCAGCATGAATCTGGGAGCCACAGTTTCTTATGCTGAGTCAATAAGCTGTGGCACCTCTGCTTGCCACCAGCAAACAGGGCCCACCTTAAAAAAAACATGTGGCAACTAAAAAGCTGTGCTAAACTCTGTTCTTTTCTGTCTAAACTTTCTTTTCAAGTTCTCTCAGGTTTTATGAGGGTATAATCAGCACATGTTGGCGTGCCATTCTGTTGTCTGAGGCTGCTCATTCATTTCCCGGCCACCCAGACCTGAAATAACCACACAGAAACTGTATTAATTAAAACATTGCTGGCTTATTAGCTTATGCATATTTCTAGCTAGCTCTTATATCTTAAATTAACCTATTTCTCTTAATCTGTGTGTTGTCACATGGTTGTGGCCTACTGGTAAGATTCTGCCTGGCATCTGGCATCTGTCTCCTGTAGTGGCTGCTACATGGCATCTCTCTAACTCTACCTACTCTCTCCTCCTCCATCTGCTTGAAATTCCTGCATTGCCCTATGTTGTGCTTCAATAGGCCCAAAGCAGCTTTATTCATTAACCAATGGTATTCACAGCATACAGAGGGGAATCCCACATCAATTCACAGTATTTATACATTATATTCTCAAAAAAAAACAAAATAAATGTCAAAAATAATTTTAAAAACACTAGTCATTGAAGTTGGTCTCTGAGAAGATTTAAAAAAACTGGTATTCTGTTGCTTTTATCCTCTCGGGGGTATACTCTAATATGCTTTGATTGATATCTCGCAAGAGAAGGAGACCCATGTTCTCAGGTGCACTTGCTCGGAGTAGAGTCCCTGTTATGTAACTGGCATAAGAGAGAAGTTCTGCCCTCAGTTGAATTCCACCAAATCTTGTTATTCTTTTAGAGATGTAGTTAGTTTCTATGAATAAGTGCTTTTAAGTTGTTTTCTGTCCTTATTATAATATCCCACGTGAACTGAATTCTACCATATATGTCAACATTGTTGCCATAATGATTCTATGCCATGGAATAAAATTAGCCTGATTTCACTAGATGGGGAATTGTGATTTCCATCTACACTGTCAGACTCATGACCAACATAGGATTGGATGTGAAAGTCCCTGGCTTAAAGTTTCCATCATCTTGAGACTCAACATGTAACACATGTAACACATAATACTCTAGTTAGCTGTAGCAGAAAATATCTTTTACAAGAGTTAAAATAAATAATAACTAAAAGTAATCCCTTTAACAAAAAGAATTGGGATATATAGTATATAGACAGGTCACAATAAGTTGTGGTAATTGTTTAAAAATATATGGTATGTCTGATCTCTATATATAATTTTCTGGTTATATGATTATGGAATTTCAAAAATTAGGGTGAATCTTTAAGTGATTAGCAATGTGAACTTTTAATTTATTTGAATGTGTTAGCATATGGGTACTGACTAGTTTATGTCAACTTGACACAAGCTAAAGTCATTTGAGAGCAAAGAGCCTCAATTGAGAAAACGCCTCCATAAAATCAGGCTATAAGCAAATATAGCATTTTCTTCACTAGTGATTGGTGAAGAAGAGTCCAAGACACTGTGGGTGGCCTTGGGATTTATAAGTCAGTAGACTGTCAAAGATGTGAGGAAGAATCCAGTCAGAAGCACTCCTCTGCCAGGTGTGGTGGTGTATATCTTCAATCCCAACACTTGGGAGGCAGAGCTAGGCAGAGCTAGAAAGCAAATTTCAAGATAGACAGAGGTTTATTACACAGAGTAACCCTGATTCATAAAACAAACAAATAAACAAACAAAACCCTCCTTCATAGCTATGGACTCTGTCAGTTTCAACTCTTGGCTCATGTCTCCTGTCTTGCTTGAGTTCCTAACCTGACTTCCTTCAATGGTGAACAGCGACATAGAAGTTTTAGCCAAAGAAATCCCTTGCTCCTCGCTCTTCCAGTTGCTTTTGAACATATTATTTTATCACAACAGTAACCTTAGCTAAGACAATATGAAAATTAAAAAAAAATCTACCTGTTTTCTATCCTGGTAGCTGCTTATAATCCACAAATATTGATCAGTCTCTAGAATAAAGTAGCAGAATTCAGACATAGGAAGCTCTGTATAGTTTTAAACCATACCTTGGTTTTCTATTTTGCTGTGTTTGCATAAACTGAAAACTTCAGCATCTAAGTAATAATAAAACAATTTCAGACTCCTTACTGGTCAGAAATTTTAAATCTTCATCTACCTACATTAAGGAATTGAATTCAGTACTACTGGATCTTAACTGAAGTTGCATTAAAAACACATCATCAGGGATTTTGTTCTTAGAAAGAGATTAATTAATTTTGTCAGATGGTACCTGAAGGGCTCCATCAGCAGCAGTCCTGGGGTAGAGTAAGATGTGATACCGGAGAAGAAAATGTCTGCTTCCTAATAGAGGTGGTCCATGGAACTAATATGATTGAAAGCAATGTGTTCAGTTTACCACAAAATCATGCAGTGTGTTTGTTTCTTGTTCTGTCATTACCAAAGTCTGTGTATCATAATCATAAGGGATGAAAAGGAAAAGTAGGAAACTGTATTAAAATAAGCTCATGGCTTTCCCATTAGCATACCAAATCCATGTGATTTCTTTCATTTAACCCCAATTAAAATGCACTTGTGATGCTAAGATTTACCCTGTTAATATTTAGGATAAGAAGCAAAAAATAAAGTCTTCAACAGTGCCTTACTTTCATGGACTCAGTGATTCCAACAACTAAAGAGTTATTTCTTCTTTCTCCACAAAGTCATGGCCTGACTAAAGACTACACCTCTTCTGCAGTGCAGCTGAGCATATGTGCAGCTATGGTGTGGGTTCTCATACTGTATAACAGCTTTGTTAAAACAACAACTGTGAAAATGTAATGGAGTATTATGGACTGGATCTCAAGGTAAAGAATACCCAATAAACCCAATAAAAAGCTTTCAGCAGATGGAAGCCCATTTTGAATTTATACGGATGCCCAAATGGTATTAAAGAGCAAAAATGATAAACTCAAGAGCCCCAGATGTTGTTTTATTGCTAATCTAGTAGGAAGCAAACAACCCAGTTTACATTGCGATGGTAAAATGAACATAATATGAGTTGCTGTTGTTGAAGTCTTTCAAACTATTTCTACATCAAATGGATATGTTCATAACAAAACATAGGAGAAATCGAAATTGAATAAGCAAATTATTAGCTACTAAAATGATCTCACTTTGGAAGATCTTGTGAATCAAGATGGTCAAAAGTTACACTGAAAATAAACTATGCTTTCAAGACAATATCAAATGTTTACAAGGCTATTAGAGTACATTCCCCTCACCCCCCTGTCAACCAGAGAAGCCCATTTCCTAGAGGTTAAATCAGTTAGATCTTCCTTTAATAATTGAGACAAAATAAAATATAAAACAAGTCAGACAAATACCAAATATGCCTTTCTATCCTCTAGTGATAAAGTTGGCCATTATTATATCCATACATTGCATTTTATTGTTCAGGCCTGAAGATCCTTGTAGTAATAGAAGCCTTTGATGGAACATGGCTATAATAAAAATTATAGTCTGGAAAATGGGTATATACCAGCCTTCAATGCTGGTAAATGACCCAACTGATCACATCAGTGGCTGTCCAACTTTGTTACCCATTTCCAAACTGTTCATTTTTTTTTCACACAGTGAAGAGAAAGAAAAACCAATGCAAAGACTTAAGCATTGCTTATCTCAATTTGTTTTGGACAGAGAAAGATTGTGTTCTTTTGCTGAAGGCCCCTCTGTTCCTAAACTACTTTTTCTTTTTAAATCCAAACAACTCTTCAACAACTATTAACAGCTAAATCCTTTATTTCAGTTCAGAAATATCTTCTAAAAATGATTTTCTAGATTGAATGAATTGAATAGACATTCTTTCTCTAACGTCCTCTCATTGTTTTCAAATAATACATCTAATCTGAAGCCTTCTTCAGGCTATGGAAGTATCAAGGCACTTAGCATTTGGCAGGCCTTTGTTAAATATCTGGTGGACTATATTGAGGGTTAGGGGAGTCTTCCTTTTAAACAAATAACATCATATTAAGAATTAGAACTGTTAGAATAACAAAAGAGTTACTTTGAATATGAAGCCATATGAATGAGGTAATTTTGATTGTTGACAATGGGGTAATATTCAGGGATTCAGATTCAGCAATAACAGTGGATCCATTAAGTTGAAGCTGTTTAAGCTATCTGAGCCACAATTGTTTCATGTAAATAATAGTAAAATTCAAAGTTTTTAGTTGACTATTTTCATAAAATATAAGCACAAATATTTCCTAATCTGCCCTGAAAAGCCATATTATAAATAGCTTTCCTAAACAAGGTTACATTGTACTTATAAATGGTCTTTGATATTCCATAGGTAATGAGGTAGTAGGAACTGGGATCAAGTCATTTCAATATTGTCCACAAAGGTAAACACTCAAAATGACTAATAGTCATTTTTGCATGTTTAATTAATGTAAATCTAATTATGTTCTATGTGGTGGTTAGAATGAAAATGGCCTCCATAGGCTTATAGGGAGTGGCACTACAAGGAGGTGTGGTCTTACTGGAATGGGTGTGGCCATGTTAGAGGAAGTAGTTTCTTGGGGTTTGGGGATTTTAAATGCTCATGCTAGCCCCAGGGTCATTTTCTTTTCCTGCTATCTCATGATCCAGCTGTACAGCTCTCTACTAACCCTCAGCCCCCAGTTCTGTGTTGGCATACATACCACTGTGCTCCTGCCGTGGACTAAACCTCTGAAATGTAAGTCCACCCGATTTAAATGTTTTCCTTCATAAAGAGTTGCCATAGTCATGTTATCCATTCAGAGCAACAGAAGCCCTAATTAAGGCAGCATATCGTGTAATTTATTGAAAATTTCACCTTCAAAGATAGTTGTGATTCTGCTTTCAAACAGTATAATCACCCACCTTGCCACCATATGGTGGCCAATTATATTTCACTTCTTAAATGATTTTAGTTAGATGTTTTTGAAAGCTTGAGGGAAAAAATAGATTAATTAATTAGGTGGGGATTATGACGGAGAACTCAGTCAGAGCTCAAGTGTTTGCCTTGCAAGCATGTGGACTTGAGTTGACTTCACACAATTCATAAGAAAGTTGGTCACAGTACGACAAACTTTCAATCCTGGAGGTAGGAAAACAGGCAGAAGGATCTCTGGGCTCACTGTCTAAGCCCTCGCACCTATGTGGTGAGCTCTAGGCTACTGAGAAACCCTTTCTAAAAAGGCAGACAGAACCTGAGGTCCTCTTGGATGTGCACATGCATGTGCATTGGTTTTCACCTTCAAAACACACACACACACACACACACACACCTGTATGTCTACAAATAATGAATCCTCAATTTAAAGAAATAAAGTTGACAGGAATGCTGAATTAACTTTACATGTATGAGTCAACAATTTTAAAGCAGTTGGAAGCATTCATTGGCCAACGGATGACTAATTTGGATGCCACTTATTTTATTGAAAGAAAATAATTTACAGAAATGATGCACTTGTGTTAGGAATCAAATTAATTTGCATATGTCTTTAACTTAAAAAATGTGGAAATATTTTCAAACATGTGCTGTCTGTGACTAGACTGGTAAGTTGAATCATATATCTGTAGTTATGATTACTCAAAAACAGAAGCCAGAGAGTCACTCGACTTAAAGACAGTCTGGACAGAATGGTAAGACCTTGAACCAGAAAGGGAAGCAAAGGTAAGGATTGGAAGGGAAGCTGGTTTAATTGACTGCATACATTACCTTACCTTTCCTTTACAACATATTTAAAGATCAACTTTAACTATTAACATAAAAAATTTAAAATGAAAGTGGCTCTTTCAACATCTTAGGCATCTTTTGCTGTAGTAATATGAGTCACTGTTTTGGAACAGGATTTCTTTTAACAGGATGCTACAAGGTCAGATGACTGAATGGACATGACACATGCACATTTCAGTACAATATGAAACAGAGGTATCTAGCGATAACAATCTTAATAGTAAGTATTTTTTTTTATTTGCACTAATCATGACAATAAGCTCCTGTCTGTCTGTTTTCTGAAGATATAACATTAATGAATCTATATCCTTTTTCATCCACAAATGAATTGAAATCCTGAATTTTAACACACTCTTTCTAAAACTATTAGCTGTGTGTCTCCTTTATGGGATGCTCTACCCGTGTTGGCTCTTCATCAATTTGGTGTCCATACATTTCTTTGAAAGCTATATTATAATTAGAGTTTAGGTTAATACTATTCAGTAACCATAAAACAGACATAAAATAATTATAACTCATTTAGTGAAATTAGAAAAAAAGCAATTATTAGACTCCCATCGAGAAGCTTTGCTGTGAGGGATAGATAATCTATCTGCAAGATGTACTTTAAGAACACCATTTTCAAAGAAATAAACGAGATAGATTACCACTTTGTTTTTGTGCACTTGAGGCAGAAGGGGTGGGACAAAAAACTTGCGCTTTATTTATGGGTTGCCTGAACTTTTGTGATTTTTTTTTCAGACAGAGAAGAGAAATAACATCGCCTTCTAAAGGACTGTTGCTCATTCTAATATGTGACACTAAGATACTGTGTTTGTAATGTTACACAAATTGATTGCTATTTATAAAGTATATTTTATCCTACAAATGAAGAGAAATTTAGGATTTTTTCAATTTGAAATTTTACCAGAACTGAAGGATTTCTTGCAATTTTTCCAGATTGCAAATAATTCAAACTTTCAGAATTCCTGAAGACCAATCAGTCCCTTATTTCCATCTATTCCGAAGGTGCCAATGGGCTTGAGCATCCCTGGAGTTTAGTATTGTCATTATGCAGACATCCTCCCCCATCCCCAAGGCAAATGAGAGATAATGTGGTACTCAGAAATGTAAAGTGGAGAAAAAGTTTTTCCTGCATTCCTTTGTATAATAGCTTGTTTTACAAGAAATTTTATTGTGATAAAAATCATTTAACATTGAAGGAAGAAACAAAAGCGAAAACAATAAAAATATCCCTTCTGTCTATGTATTTATGTATCCACTTTTCATTATCTGTATGTGTATTGGTGTCTCCCATTCACCTGTTTATAGAAAATGTGATGGACCCCATCTATTTGCACAATTCATTTTCTGGAACTGTTGTGGAAAAGCAAGTCTGGTGTGAAGATTTCATATTTCTAGGCTGGGAAAGTGGCATAATAATAAAACAGAAGGAGCTGGAGTTATATTTCCACCAATTTCATGTGGCACAAAGAAGGAAAATAAATTCCCTTCCCATCAATATCAACACAGGCATGAAAGGACTGAAGAGGTGGTTCAGTGGTTAAGAGACCATATTTCCCTCCCAGAGGACTCTATTCTAGTTTACAGCATCCATGTTGGGAAGCTCCTAATTCCAAGATCCAGAGGACCTGATGCTGTCTTCTTGCCTCTGTGGGTCCCTGCACACACCTGTCATACCCAGAGACACTCATACATAGACATAAAAAGATAAGCCTGATGATAATTTATTCTTTTTCATTACTCTCAATTATCAGCTAATAGTTGCCTTATGCTACATGGTTGTCAAATCTACAATATGACTTGAGGAAAACAGAGGAAAAAAATGACAAATATTGCAGCTGGTAAATTATTGGTAGGAAAACAAAAATAAAAAACAAATAGAAAACATGATAAGAAACTACATAAAAGTTAATCACTAATTTTATTTTTAGAATGATATGTAGTATCTGTTTTGATTTTCTTTGAACAATGAAAGCAGCAATACATTCAGAGAATTATCTCTGCTGATTCAAAGAAAAAGGGACCAAATTTTCCTTCAGAGAGCACTTTTGTTTTCTTCCAGCTATTTTGCATGGTTCCATGCTTTTCCTTTTGTTCTGCTCCTGAGGGATCCTAGATCGTCAGGGTCACAGGAGCCCTAGACAGATGTTGCGACAGTCAGGGTGTTATGACGGAAGATTTCCAAAATGCACTGGTGAATTCTGCAACAATGGATAAGTGTATCATTTGGAGGGAAAATGAAGTAAACCCCTGGTTACTTTGAACATTTACTTCCTTTACTTTGAGGGTATGAGCTTTGAGAGACTTTTGTTTCTTCATCTCAACACAGCCATGAGTTAACAAGCCACCAGGCCATGTTATTCATCCTGTGAGAGAATTTCAGGCATCATTATTTATTCTGAGCTAAAAGAAATTAAGACTTTTAAGATGAGTTCAGTCTTGCCAGACAAGTGAGAGGAATTAATTGCATGAAAATGCAAAATTAAAAGCAAATGATGAATTTGGCTAATTTCCTCACTTTCCAATGTTCCAATATATCCCCCTGACCACTCTCCAGGAGCCCCGCTGAACTAACAGCTCTGAATCATAGGTTTAGAAAACGAGAGAGGGTTTAATTCCTTTAGAGAGAAAAAAAAGCTACTGATGAGCAGTTGTCCCAAAGATTTAGAGGACTCATTCGAGGTTTTAATAATCCCATGTGGCTTTAAAATATTTTAATAGTTTCTCTCAACATGTTTCCAAGTTTGCAGCTGTGAAATTAGCAGGCAAGTGACACGACAGCGTTTTTATTTATTTTACCACAAGTATTTTTAGAGAACAGGTAAGAATTTAATAACAGAATTATCCTAATAGGAAATGTTTGTTTGTTAAATCAGTTAAGGTGATCAATTATTTATTAAATAATCTTTTTTGATTCGTATGATTTTTTGAAAAAATTGAAACAATGGTATATCTTTAAAATGTGAAGTCAATTACTCAAAAAAATCATCAAAATTATATTTTATTAGATATAAAAGACACAGCATAATAGCAAACAAACTCATCAGAGCAAGCGCTTCCATATTTTCTGCGAGTGTCTTTCCAGTCTCAATTCTCCTAAATAAATAATAGCATTTTAATATTCCTCAAAATATTGTCTACTAGAGAAGTGCTCAAAAGAAAGATATGAAGGAAGTGCTGAAAGTTTTAAACAATATATTAATATTACAACAGTCACAACTGCACAAATGTGTAAAAACTGAATTTTAAAAAGCAAATATTTTTTCTTTTAGATGTTACATGTAATATATACATATGTATTCTTTTAGATGTTATTTTTTTCTTTTAGATGTAAGAAGGAAACAAAACTAGAAATATCTAAATAATTGTTACTACTGTTGGAATGTCTTATGTCTGTAGTCTTGGTGTTACCAGAGAAGTCATCCTAACAACAGTGAAGAAATGGTTACTTCTTTTTTTGAAATATTTTAGGTAGCTAAATTTTGAAAATAAATAAAAGCCTGTTTCTCCAGTTTTGTGTCTACCCAATTTATAGTTAGCAATGTGAAAAAAATATGTGGAAAAGTCGGATCTCAAGGTTTTTTGATAGGTTACTATGATTTTCATATTTATTTTCTTTAACCTCAAATACATAGAATCCCTTCTCTCAGCACAGCAAATATTTAGAAATATGTTTTACATTTTGTGGGATACTTACTTTTAAAATTTATAATGCACATAATTTATTTGTATCTTAATAGGTATTAGTCACTTAAAGTCATCATCAGACATGCATAAAATTATATAAAATTTAATTTCTATATGCACAATAAATTTCTAACCTGCAAGAATAAAAAGTAGCAATTTACTATTTCTTAAAATATTTGAAATGTTGGCATCTGTCTTGAGCCATGCCTAAGGCTTTCCTATAAAATGATGCTCATTTTCATTGAGAATGTATGAGATCTGTGGTCTGTACATTTAATAAGCCTGCTAACGCAACAAAACAGCACGAGCTCACATTTCTCTCTGCTTCACATGCAATTAGGGACCCTGCCTTTTAGGTAAATAACAAATCATGTTTTTATAACTTTAATTATTTTTACTTCTTATAATACCTCAGTTAAATATTTGAGATGAAAAAAGAGCAGACTCACTAGGAGCTCTGCAACGTCAAAGTCTCACAAGTGTCCTGAAAAATGCAAGCTAAGATGTTTTAGGATACTATCTAAAACTTGTGCATTCTTAAAAACAAAAGGCATGTTGATGGAGGGAAACATATTATGTTTTGAAAACAATCTTACCTTCTCAATTTACCTCATCAGAACACAGCATCAGACTTAAGCCAAAGCTAATTGAGATAGATTTTCAGTCATTAGATGAGAACAAATGTCAAATGCTATGCATTAATACCCACAAATTTAGAAGGACAAATATTCTATTTAAAATAAATTTCAATGATAACATGGACACGCACATGACAACTTAAAATTGGCTAAGCTAATTAACATCTAAAATTCCAAGTAAATATTCAGATACAGCTCAAAAAGTTTTACTCAATGAACCTTATGAATAATATTTGAAAACTATAGCTAGATTTGCAAATTTTAATGACACTAAATTATGTTCTTACAAAATGCACTATAGCCTTAGCTGTTTACATTTATATCAGATACCCACCCCAAAAAATTAAATAAAGAACACTGTGTGAAAAGATATAGAAAGAAAGAAAAACAAGAAAATTGCAAGTATAAAACAAAAAACAGAAAATTAAATAAAAGAAGTTCTTCAGTTATATATCTACATATATATGTAGATACATGCATATATATATATATATATATATATATAAAATCAAAAATCCTTGATTGATGTTTGAAGCAAAACCAATTCAACTTAAAACTTCGCATGATCTAAATTCACCTCAAGTTTCAACTTCATGAATCTCCTTGTTAAGTCTTTCTGGTACTGGGATTGCCCATATTAGTCACCAAGCCCGCCTCCATCTTTGAACTGAAGTAAATATTTGACTTGACATGCTGCCAAAAAGCAAAGGTGTCACTAATTCAAGTTTAGGTCTCCTTTGTATGCATGGATCAGAAGATGAATGTGTTGGAATTCATAGATGACACCTATGAAATAATATAAACTGGCACACAGAGGCTGACTGACAGACACACACATTTTCACATCTTTAAATCTCCTCAAAATAGAAACATTAATTCATAGTGTGTTTTACAGCCAGGAGTTGATATACCTGAGGCAGAGGATAGCTTTCCTGTGTCAGGAATACATCCTTGGGTTATTAGTGAGAAGATTGAATTCCTGTTCTACCATCATTCACATTTCATTTGAAATGCCTGGTCCAATCTATATTATCTCTTACCTTTGCCTATTAACATCAATAGCCCTGCGTTTTATTAGTCTCTCGGTACTTGCTGATGTTTCATGCATAATGATGCTTACATTTAATTGAGCTGTAAGTTTCAGTTTAATTATGAAGCTCCATGGACCTTCAGCACTTTCTCAGTCTGTGATTACTGCAATATTTTCTCCATAACATTTTCAAATTTTTTCTTTTTTAATCTACTAAACCCTTAGTACACAGGCTGTTTTAGGAGAAAAACTTGGTAGAATATTGTGAATATTCTAATGTATTTTAATCTTTTCTTAATTCTCTGAGAATTTCAAGCAATGCATTTTCCACTTCTTCCACGCCTCCCAAATTCACCCAGCCTGCCTATCTACCACATAACTTCCTGACATCTCTCTCTATTTTAAGCCTAGTGAGTTCAATTTGTGTTGTTGCTTGAATACTTTTAAGGTGGGGCCAACTCTAGAACATGGTTGACCTACTAGGGACTAAACTCTTAAAGGAAACTGCCCCTCCAGCCCCAAGCAAATATCA
>JAQHUG010000061.1:7712212-7725314 GCA_028555095.1 Dicrostonyx torquatus | reverse complement strand
AAAGAGGAACTTTGGGTGACTGTACAGGCAGCGAGATGTCTCTGTCACTTGTAGAATTTTGGAAGTTGCTTATTTCTTGTTTACTTAGGTAATATTATATCCTTCTGGAGTCTTTGATGGAATTGAAGAATGGATAGTTATAGGTATAGTTTTCCTTAGTTGTGGTAAAAGACAAAATAGATATAAATATAGTAACTGTAATTCTCACTTGATAACTGTTTTGTTATATGTAATTTTACTATGTTAAAATGAAAACCTTTCTTTTTGTTTAAACAGAAAAAGGGGAAATGATGTGGGACTGTCCTCCTGTATTTTGTATTACTCTTATTGGTTAAATAAAGAGCTGCCTGACTTATAGATAGGTCAGTCCTTAGGTGGGCGGAGTAGACAGAAAGGAAGTTCTGGGAGGAGGAGAAGGAAAGTGAGCCAGTTGCCATGAGGCCCCCGCCACAGAAGGAAGTACCTACCATAGATCCATCCAGTAAGTCACCCACCTCGTGGTGACATACAGACTTTTATAATGGGTTAGTTTATGAGGAGGGCTAGCAAGGAAAAGGCTAGAGATAACGGGCAAGGCATTATTTAAAAGAATCCAGTTTGTCATGTGGTTATTTCGAGTGCAGGCAACCAGTGGCTGAGTGGACCAGCAGCTGGGGGCTTGGGAGCCAGGCGGCTGGGGAATACAACCCGCACACCTCTCCACTAATTACAACAAGTGTGACCCATTTCTAAACAACTATATAACTTGAACCTATGCCAAATATCACTGATGAATAATATAAGATCAACTAATTAATTTTATAAACATTTTAGCCAACTTTCAAGATTATTTTACAGACTATTCTCAGAGTTATTTTTCTGTTATTTCTTTTTTAATTGTATAGTAACTGCATAATGTAACACCTTCTTATAACATGGCTTGAATTACATTGACTGTCCTTATTCTCTTTTCCCCATCTCTTTCCCCAATACCCTTCTTATTCATTAATGACCCCATCTGTGTGTGTGAGTGTGTGTGTGTGTGTGTTTGTGTGTGTGTGTGTGTGTGTGTGTGTGTGTGTGTGTGTGCATGCTCCATGGCTAGAGCTGCTTATCGTTTGTATGATTTTTGAACTTCTTTAAGTATTTGCTGTGAATTGTTTAGTTGCCTTATCAGTTATTGTTACTATTTGCTGGCCTACTGGAATCCTAATCAGAAAGCTATTGCCTGTGTTTACATTTTGACCTGTTTCTCTTACACTTACTACTCTGAGTTTCAAATATTCTGTGCTTACATTAAAAAAAAAACCTGTTTTGAGTAAATTTTGTACTAAATTTGAAACAGGAATCTCATTTCATTCTATCTTATGTAGACATTTGGTTTCCTGGCAGCATTAACAACAAGGCTGCCTTCTCTGTGATGTAGTTCTTAGGTTTGGCTCTAGGTCCTCAAGTATAACTCACTGGCTGTAAAAAGACCCTGCTCTTTTTGAAAGTCAATACTCTGCTGAGAACAGTCAGACAAGAAATAATTCTCTCTCCTCTTTAGAAATGCATAAATGACTGCAGAAAATCACATGTGCCATATATGCTCTGGTATAGGGTACACGCTAATAGTTGTGTTTAAAAGCATTTCTGTTGTTATAGAAAATAATTGTCAATGTTTAGGTAGTGAGAACAGTGCCTGCAGTAAATGTTCAGACATGAACAATCAATCTACGTTTAAAAAGAGATGCTATACTAGGAAGTGAAAAAGATTAGTAAATGCCAGAAAAGCAAAGAAAAAAACCAAGTGTTAGAAAAATTCAACAAGTCTTTGCTATTTATAGATTATATAACAGAAAGTAGCAGAAATATACAACATATAAAAGGTAAGATGAGGCATTTCTTACTTTATTGTGTAGTTAACAGAAATGCACTGAAGAATTGACATGGACGGCAGAAGAGGCAGCAAATATTGGAGAGAGCACTTAAAAAACAACAAAAAACCTAGACTATGGCAAAAATAGATTGTCCTACTGTTTGTATTTGGAACACAAATAGACTGTGTTCTAAAAGCTCTTGCTGTGGTTTTTTGTTTGTTTGTTTGTATTTTGTTTTTTGTTTTTTTCTTCCAGACACAGGCTAAGTATAGAATCTCTATCACCAACAGGTGGCTTTGTGAGATATGGTAATCACTGCTTATCTTTCAAACTTTTTCTGAGATTATAATCTGATTACTTCTCCTTCTCCTCCTTTTTCTCCCTCCATACCATCACCTGTACTCTCTCTGGAATTAATGGCCTCGTTTTTTTTAAATGCTCTTGATGGTATAGTGGTGGATTGTGTGCCTGTGTAACTAAATACATAAATACAATCTGCTCAGTCTGTATAACACATATACACATGATTTCTGTGCTGAACAAGGATACCATAAGGCACAAGATAGGGCAGAATTAAAGGAACATACCTGGGAACCTGAGTGAAGGTGTCAAATGTCACACCCATTCACATTCCAATCATAGATCTTAGTCCTGCCTGTAGACTCAGTGAACTAGAAACGGATTTGACAGTCAGAACAGGTTATATTCCTAGTACAATGATTACTATGAAGGTCAAGAAGCTCAGAGTACCCTGAATAACAAGCGGACTGCAGCCACTCACTCACCTTGCTCCTCTTTCCAACAGATTTCCTTTGCTATAACTTTAGCCTGGAGAAAGAATTCTTAGAGATTCCCCATTCACTTTCTGTTAACGAAATTGTAAGCACTGCCTTTATCTCCCAGCAAGGCTGCTGTTCCATCTGCTCACGCCCTATCTGTAGAGAAGTTAAAGCTTGATACAATGTAGTTTAAACTAACAAGAAGCAGGTTTGTTCCTTTCAGAGTCGAAAGTCTATACTTCCCTTGATTTCTTGTTATTGAGAGCAGGTCTCCCTATGTGTCCTTGGATTACTGGAACTTCCTCTGTAGGTGCCTCTGCCTCACCACTGCTGGGACTACCTTCATGTGCCACCACATTTAGTGTCTTTACCAAAGAAATATGCTGTTTTATTTCCTGCACACTAACCCCATTTCTGTGTTAATATATTTCCATTCTTTGTTCAGGGACAAGGACTTACAAGTCCTTTCCATAAATGTCATGTCATGTCGTAAGAATGTAGAAATCAGTTTGATATATACTTGTTACAGCAGCATCAACAAACAAACTTGACTATCATTCTGGAGCTATGTAGTGCTTTTCTTGACATTTAGTTAAATCCACAAAAGGGAATTTCCCCATAGACATAAACAACCAAATCTTAATCTATAAACTCTGCCAATTAAAGTAATAGTAAGACAATCTAAAGATCCTATACATAAAAAAGAAAGGCTATGAAAGAACTGAGAAGAACAGACAGAGAAATTTTCAAGGAAAATCAATTCATTTTAAATCATAACAACATTCTCATTGTTTCTGTGTGCATTAAAGTTCTATCACCCTGAAAATGAGGAAAAAGTATGAATTTACTCTACACTTGTTACTTATACCTCTGCTAATCCTCCTATCCAAAGGCTTACTTATGATTTATTTTTATAACATAGAATTGAAATGTCAGAATTCTTTTAGTGTTTTTTTTTTCTTTTGCCTGTGCTTTTTCCTTCTCATCCTAACTATATTTGCGTAATAAAGATTGGGATGATTTTTTTTTCCCTTTTCAAATAAGGAATACTTTTACCTTACTCTCTGGCAATTCTCTGAAATTTAGTTCTTTTGTTCACATAATTTCTAGTTTAAAAGGCTTGTGAATCCTACGGTAGTCATGCTTCAGTTCTTGAACTCTTTCCATGAAACAATTCATTTGACTGTCTCTTGGTAATTACTTACCACTGCGTCATTTTGCATTCTTGAATCAGATTCATAAAGCTCACAACTATTTATGTTATACTTCTGCATAATGGTAGCTACCAGGCACACTCCTGGTATAGGAGGGTTCTTCTCTATTTTGTGTGCTTTCATTGGTTAATAAAGAGAATGCCTGGCCTGTAAGATAGGACACAGCCCTTAGGTAGGCGGAGCAGACAGAACAGAGTTCGGGGAAGAAAGGAAGTGTACAAGAAGCCATGATGCTCCCGCCAGAGATGGATGCAGGTTAGACTTTTCTGGTAAGTCGCCACCTTGTGGTGACACACAGATTATTAGGAATGGGTTAGTTTATGATGTGAGGGCTAGCCAAGAAGAGGTTAGTGATAATGGGCCAGACAATATTTAAATGAATATAATTGTCGTGTGGTTATTTTGGGCATAAGCTAGCTGGCAGCTGGGAGCCAGGCGCCAGGAAAAAGGGCCCCACTTTTTGGCAGCGGGACACAATTGCCCCCTATTTACAACAAGTTCCTGCTATGAAGAGCTGTTGCTTTCTAAATAATGTAAAAGTCAATTTGGAATTTTGACTACATCACAAATGTGTATAATCATTGCTCATACTAGAACAATATAAGCAACATATATGATGTTGGAAAGTTATTGAATAAATCACCTAGAAATATATTGAAATTATGTCTATTTCTCAAGCTTCATATCATATTGGAGCTTCTCTACATTTAATTAATCTAATTTTGAATGATCATGAGTTTTCATTCAGTTAAATTCTATAAGCTTTCTACTTAGCTACTGATTTGTAGAGCATTTGTTGAGCATGCCAGACTAATAGTGCTATATATTCTTAAAAGACATATTTCTTTCATGTTCTATACAGAATTTAAAAATGTAAGATATATATGTATGTATGTATACTTGTATGAAGAATGCTGGTTTAGTGTAAATGAGAAATCTGGAAATAGCTGTGCTTGTGTTATAGAAAACAGTGCTTTATTTGTTTTACTTTTCCTACATTTTCATAACTCAACAATTTATTTATATGTGGAATTTCTACTTATGACTTTGTGGTAACACAAATTTGCATTGTATCAGCTGATAGTTACTAAGACAGATTTTGCTGTTTTAAAATTATTTTTCATACATTTTATTATTCATGTTACTTTACTCTATAAAATCTGATTGCTAAAGAAAAATTAGTTCAACAAATATTAAATTATAAAATGAAAATTGAGTAATCAAGAAATGATCTTTTAAATTTTGTTTAATTTGTTGAAATTTTGTTCTTTCTAATTTAGGCAAAAATTCTGGGGGAGATCACAAGTTTTAAAGAATAAAATGTAAAAAAAAAAAAAAAACCCAAAGCTGTCCAAGGTACTCTTTCTCTCATAAACTAAATGTCCTATTCATAATCAACAAATTAGGTACTAAAGAAATCATCTAATTTTTTTATATAGAGTCCTTAATCATTGCAGCCCACTAATAACTTGTGCTCTTCTCTAAACCAATTTTGCTCTCAGAGCTTCTAAAAAGCTTCACACTTTAGTTACATATTTTACAATATATGAGATGTGGAAAATCTGTTAGAAATTGAATTAATGCTGATTTGTCATGAATGTCACATTAAAAATATACTTAATTTTGGTGGGATTTTTATTCAGAACATGTATATTTTTCTGGGTGGAACAGTTCCCTCCCTTTCCTTATATGCCATGTTCTCTTTTCAAATTACTAATTTAAAAGAATAAGAGCTTTCGGTAGGCTCTATTTATACCCATTGGGTAATAGTGAGTTAAGTTTTATTTACTCTTTGCAATGATAAATTTCCTTGAGAACGCAGGAGCACCCACACCCATGTTCCCCCAATTCCACACAATCCAAAGAATGTATCTCCTGAAAACCTCATCCAATAATAAACTTTCCTAATACTTTCCTGGTAAAGATTAATAAACTTCTCTTGAAACTTATATCTAATTTATGTGACTTTAAGGGTCATGCTTTAATAACAATGATGAAACACGATTATTACTTCCTAATGCTGAAATTACAGTTTTTACATTGTAAATTTTTCCTGCTATGCGCCCTGTGGCACTAACATCTTTATCACTCCATGTGTTTCTAGTTTTAAAACCTTTACCCCTGCTGTTTGAAAAATATTTCTCATTTTCGTCCCCTATGGAGTACAGAAATCCCTAAAGGCAAAGCCATTAGTGATCTCTCTGCCTTTTCCCAAACACGTATTATGATCACCAGTGCTGTTCCCCCTGCCTCATTGGCTTTTGGTAAAGTATGCAAATGAGATGTTCAAAATACACACTTTTTGCAACCGTGCAAGTTCATACTGATTTATAAAATGGGAAGGCTATTAAAGTGACTGAAAATGTCAGCAAGATTTATGCATGGGTGACAAATTGTATTGGAAATGTTCATTTTTAACAGACTGCCCTAGGTTTTTTCCTTTTCTAAAACAACCTAGATATGTCTCGGAGATACATGTGTTTTAGCACTGTTTTTCCTCCCAAACACACTTTGACAGTGACTTTTTGACTGGAAAAATAAACAATGCTACTTCACAGTCATACAAATCGTATTTTATCAAGAAAGGAGTATTGAAAAGATGAAATTTCCCCTTTGACATCCATATTTTTTCCTGTGTACCATTAGTCCATGGACAAATGAACAGTTTCTTTTAAAGCAGACAGGTTAAATTTTACACATATATACTTCATCACTAAGATACAAAATTATTATTTAACTATCAAAACAATTGCCCAATCACCCTTAAAGGAAACATTCATTCATATAAAAATGCACACTTTAGGAAACAAAAGATAAGAATGCCAGGTAACATGTATTACCTAGAATTTATTATTCCATCTTCTAAAAATGTTACAGCAAAAAATTGGTCGTGGCCATAATAAGATTGCATTTCCTCATTGCTTATGAATTTGTTTCAGCATCTCCACAGTTGTCTGTGATTCTAGCAAGCAGTGATGTCCTCTTGCCAGTGCAAGCATGGTCTTAGCAGAGGCATTAGTGTGTATATCTGAATGGTAGCCATTCATTTAGTGAGGGAAACAAAAGGAGACATGATACTGGAACCAGTTTATGCAATGTCATTTCAGATCATCCTGGGAAGCATCAAGCATACATATAAACACAGCAGCAAAGTCTCAAGGAGAATAGCGTGGCATGTCACATTCACAGATAAATAGATTACGGAAATCAAATGCTATGAAGGCAGAACCACTTATGATTAATTTTATGAAGCACATATCTTGAAATGGCATTACTACATAGCTTGTTTAGTTGGAAAACTTTGATAGTAGTATTCTAATTTTACTTTTTATATTCAGATCAGTTTGTACCAATACTATTATTGCAACTGATTTTCCTAATTAGTTCATTAAGTTGCATAACAATTGGTTTACAAGTAACAACTCTTCTTGATGTTAAAACCGTGATGCTAAAATTGATTTAAAGCCCATTTCTGATCACTCAGTCTTCCACATTCATATGCCCTGGTGTTTGATAAAGTTCTCTAGAAGCTGGTGCCAGCATCTTTCTGTTTTCACTTAAGTGCCATGGCAACATTCTTGCTTATTAAAGAGGCTTAACATTTTGAAAAATGTTAACATACCGAAAACCCCAAATACAGTGAAAGGGCAAAAGAAACAAAAGCAAATGCTTTTCATCAAGAGTTGCTATCTCGCAGCTTATGGGAGAATGGGGATTTTAAGAAGAAAGAAATAGGAGTTACAAATAAGCACAGATTTGTACAAATGACAACAGAGAGACAAATGGAAGAAATATTTTTTCATTTTTATTGATCATTTCTATCTAAAACATTGCTGTCACTTAACAGAAAAAAAGCTAAACTAGTAAGATATTTAAATTTTCAACTATTTTCTAAGATAAATCATCATGCATATATTAATGCTGAAATAACTTCATAGTTCTTTTCCTCTCTACAGTTTAATACTGCTTCCAAGATGATTATAAAGTCCTTGTCTATTCTCAATGATGATAACTTGCCTTCAATTTGTTATCAAGAAACATATTTGTTTAATTAACATGATTTTATTTTTTACCATATGTAGATGAGTCTTTTGCCTGTATGTATGTTGACATGTATGTTGACATGTTTGTTGACAGCCATGTTTCTGCTGTCTATGAAAGCCAAAGAAAGCATTAGCTTTCATAAAATTGGAGTAATAGATGCTCTTGAGCTTCCGTGTTAGTATGGAAATTGAACCCAAGTCTTTGAAAAACAGCTTTTGCTTTTAATATCTGAGCCATCAATCTTGTCCTAAGAAACATACATTCTTGACTTACAAACATGATTCATATTTTAATAACAATATACAATAAATGTCAATAAAGGAGAGGTGCAGACAATAAATTTCACACCTGTTGTAAGATCAAAGGAAAGCCCATCTTAAGCCTGACTTCTGTATCAAGATACACTGGAGGCAAAATCTACTAAATTGTTTTATTTTAAAATCCAGACCATGAAGATCAAAGGAGACATAATAAAGCACATGAAATTGGGTGCTTAAACACATACTCTTAGTAAAATGCCATTATGTTGAAACGGTATTTTAGATACAACTTTAAAATCATGCTTAATCCCCTGCTCCCATAACTCAGTTTTATGTAATCAAGACTGCACTTTGCATGTTGAGTATAAGTAGACATATAATCCTATAGAGTATGAGCAGCCTTACAATCATATTGGTAACTGCTTCTCCTGTGCAGTTGCAAATATGTCAAAGTTGCTATTTCCTTTACTGTGTTTTCTCTCCCTACAGAGGTCTCCTATTGGTTTATTTCTCTAATAATAAGTCCTTATTTACATAGTTGAATTTATCTAAACAAAACAGTACTGGTTTACTTGAAGAGATTGAAGCTGACAATGTAAAAAATTCTCAACATTGACCAAGGCAAAAGGGGTTAGGATAGTTAAAAGTGCATACTTCCTACCAGAATGACATACAACTTTGAGTGAAGGGACATCCGAACTATTCTCATGAAGTTCTTATGTGTCAAAATGGAAATGGCCATTGGTCTCTGAGGTTAAAGGAAGGAAGGAGGCACAGAAAGTGTTAAACTTTTTCTTTTGTGTTTTATCCTTTTCACAATGCAGGACAGTCTCTTGAATCCATCAGTGAATATTTAACGAGAACATCTGTTTATTTTTAATCATTTCGTAAATACAACCCTTATACAGCTCATTAGCCAAGAATAGGGATAAATTTCTAATTTCTTCTCAAAAAATTCCATGTAAAACATACTATTTAATTAATTTCCATCCTCCTTACAGCATGCTCATTTACTTTTTGAAATCTCAGTCTTGCTGCTATTGGACAGTAAAAACTGCAATGGCACCCTGTCAAAAGACAGTTTTCTTCCTTGAATAAGCGATGGAACATGTAGGAACAAAAAGGCAACTGATTAATGGCATGCAATCCATCTACAATTATCTTGCCCATGTTACACTGTCATTGTATAGATTGGACTGATCATTAAATTATGTGACAGCAATCAGCCATCTAACGTTAAAAGAGGTGGGAAGAACCAATTTAAAAACTTAATATCTCAGGATGATACAGTAGCCTGAGAAAAGGAGCCAATTTAGAGAAAATTACCATATGTACCAACTGGAGTGATAGATGTGAGCCTTGGCAAAGAATTTGTTCCTGTGCTGACAATTTTGAAAAGAGTAAAGAATGCCACTTCAAACACACATTTGAGAATGGTGGCCATCTAAGGTGTCTAACACTTAGAAAAGTAAAATACTGGCTCTAGGAACAAATACATTCTCATTATCGTAGTCTATGTGCTTTGTTTCCCATTTATAGGACATCTATTTGTTATCAACTACAATGCCAACTACAAATACCATGATGCTCAGGGTTTGGATGTCAGCGCAAGTATTCAGGTCATAAACATGTCAGAACAATCTATCTAGTTTCTATCCTATGATGATTTCGTTATATCATGCTTGAAGTGAGTAATTTTTCTTTATTTCACATGTACAGTTTAACCTATTTTGAATGCTTCTCTCCAATGGTTTCTATTTTGTTAGTGATATCACGCAAGTTTATGAGTATATTCCAGAACAAGGTAACATTTGATTTCCCAGAGCTTGTTCTAGACTAAATCTAGACAAAATGACTGTTTTCTTCTGAAAAATAAGAACTTGATTACCTGCTTCTGTTAAGAAGACACAATTATTGGGACCATAACAAATACAACTTTAAGCAATATAATTATATTTTAAATTATTTTTACAGTCATAAAGAAAATCATATGATACAATTTCTTTATCTTTAAATTGATTTATTTTATTCTTTGGCCAAGGAGTTGGCAACTGACTTAGAATTTCCTGAGATTAAAAAAATTCCAAGTTCTAGAGAGAGGAAAAAAGATGGTACTTTACATTCTCCCAAATATAGTGTACATTGACAAGTAGTTAAGCTATAGTTCTTTTTCAAAAGCATCATTAAAACTTCCTTTAAGATGTTCTCAAAAATAATTTTACTGGAATTTGATAATGTAGTTCTCACAAACTACCAATTTTACATATTTATCTTTATTGATATATTAATGCATTTTGGGTTATTGATAATAGTAATACTATTATTACTCAGACCTTTCTGAAGTTCTATTTTCCAACTCTTCTATAACACATTAAGTAGCACACCTAATCCTGAAAACATTCCTATTGATTCCACAAAAGCAAAGAAAGGATGTAAGGCACTACTGTAAGTCATAGCAGCAAACAGAAAATGAGGACAACTGACACTGTGTGACGATGCTGGTCACTGACTCAAAGTCATAGCTCCTGTGTGTCTTAGAACCTACCTAGAAGAAAGACCAACTACAGTATGAACACGACCTTACAAATTTCTGATGAAGTCTTATGCAATCTTACTCAGCCTTGGACTTTACAGCTTTGGCAGACCTCTTTTTGAAGAACTGTGCAACATTACGGAAATACAAAAACTCATTTAAAATAAGAGCACTCAAATATCATACTCACGCTGTTAATATGATGAACAACATGAAGTATTTTAGTTTCTTCTACATTGTAGTTTGCACTTTCCTTGATAACATCTTTATGGGATCACAATTTCTTAACGATTCTGATTTTAGTATACTAAAGTGACAGATAAATATTTACTGAAGAATATTTGGCCTTTAGTTTGGAACTGGTTGTTCAGAAAAGCTTCTCCCTAAATCATGATTTGTTCTTTGTTAGTAAATAACGTGAACTTTAGGAATTGTTTCAAATACAAGAACATTACTAACATCTGGTTTTATTGTTTTATTTTATTTTTCCATTACAAGAACTGTAAAACCAGAAGGTAAGGCCTTCTGCAAACAAGCTTCTGCTTTAGTGAGTTCAGAATCTTATTTCTTCCCCATACTTACTGTCTCCCAGTAGCAAGTACCCCAGGCCACAGTTATTTTGTCTTTTAACCTTTGGAACCATACCTCTCTGTTTTCTAGCTTTGTTGCAGAGAAGGTAAAGTAGGGCTTCCTGCCTAAGTATAACTGGCAGTAATTAAACACAGATTTTTGCAGTGCTAATAGTTGGCAAATAAAAATGGGATGTCCAGTTAAATTTGAATTTCTAATGAACAGCAAAGTTGAAAGTTTTTTTTTTCATATTTGCTCTCATAATTTAAATGTGGCATGGCCCCCACAGGTCACGTGTTTGAGCAGTTTGAAGGTTGAGAAGCTGGGAACTGTTTTTTAGGGATGTGCAGCCTATGAGATGTAGGGTTGTATTAGTTACTTTTCTTGTTGAGGTGATAAAGTACCCTGACAGAGCAGCTTTAGGAAGGAGGGGTTTATTTGGTCTTCCACTTCAAGGGTGTAATCCATCACAGTGGAAAAGCTGAGGTGGCAGGAGCTTAAATCATCTGGTTGTCTTGTGTCTGCAGTCAGGAAGAAGAAGAATGCATGCGTATGCCCAGCCCACTGTCTCTGGTTTCTGGGCTCCAGGGCCTAAACCCAGGAATGAGAATACACATAGTGCGTGAGACTTCCTACTTCAACTAACCTGATAAAGACATCCTCCCACAATGATGCACAGAGCCTTATTACCAGGATGGGTCAAGATTTCACGAAGATGATAACTGAAATTACTCATCATAAACCCTGCCCTTCCCACCTTTACAACAAACATACGTCATTTCAGCCATCATAGACAATGCCTTGTACCCATGATCTCATGATCATCTTATAATATAAAATATACTCCAACTTCAAAAGTCCCTTAGAGTCTTCAATAATTCCAACAATTTAAAAGTCCCAAATCCATACTTCATCTGAGACCCAAGATAATCTATTATTTATGAATTATAGTAAAAAAAAAAACCTGACACTTCCAACTTAGGAAGAGGATAAATATCCTCAGTCTATGTTGGAATTATTGATGTTCAAGGAATAATTAGACTAAAGCCAAAACAAATCCATCAGGTCAAACACAAAGTCTGGCATTTATATTTACAACATCTGGGGCTCATGATAAAATTGGCTAGGGTCCTGGGCTAGTTACTCCCTCTTGCAACTTCAGCACACACCCTATCTATTAGTTAAGCTCTACTCCATGATTGCGGTATTCCTCAGCAGACATTTGATGGTTCTGGCTTCTATAACACAATGGGATCACCATTAAAATTTAGGTTTAACCTTTTAGCTTCAAGCAGTGGCTTCTCAGGACCTTTTTGTAGATACTTTGTCCCTGAAACCTCATCACCTGGCATAACAGCTCTCTGAAATCATGGAGTCAGATTTTATGACACCCCCAGTCTTCTGTGTCCCATGCCTGCAAAATCAGTGTCACATGAATGCCATTGCCAAGTAAGCTTTACAGCCAGCTGAGATCTAGCCTATCCTGTGTAAATGACAGGTGCACCACCTCTGGGGCTGATGCAGCAGAAATACTTTCCTTTTGAGAAGCAGCAGACTCTTCCAGTTTAGGCTTATTACTGCAAATGAATGAGGATCTTCCCAAATGGAGCCTCAGATGCATGGGGTCTACCCTCAGGACACTCTTTTGGTTGTGCCATTGAATAACAGGAAGTTTCTCTTCAGTGGTGCTCATCTCTTTAATAAAAATATATTTTCACCATCTGCCTAAGGGGTCCTGTGTTGAAATTCATTCTGATATATATATATATATATATATATATATATATATATATATATATATGTGTGTGTATATATGTGTAGTTTTGATTTGCATTTTCCTGATGGTTAAGAATGTTAAACA
>JAQHUG010000061.1:7701939-7712187 GCA_028555095.1 Dicrostonyx torquatus | reverse complement strand
TATATATGTGTGTGTGTGTGTGTGTGTATGATACATGATAGATAGATAGATAGTTAGATAGATAGATAGATAGATAGATAGATAGATAGATAGATAGATAGATAGAAATTCTGCTCATTGTCTTTAAAGTTAACTTCACTGATATTATCAAGATACAGGCAGAATGCAACTAGACTCTTGGCCAACCTATCACATGCATAATCTCTATCTCTGTACCTCAGAGACCTTGCCAGTCATGCATCTAATGATGTCTCTCAGGATTCTTAACTTCTAAGATATTTCAAAAATCACCCATTACACTCTGCTTCCAACATTTAAGGGATTTATTAGCCAAACCTTTCAGTATTCTTCCAAGCATATTCCAAAGACCTAAGGGACAATATAGTCAGGTTACTTCTTGCTGCTAATTGTTCTCTCTTAATTACTTTTTTGTTGTTTTCATAAAATATTCTGACAAGAGAAATTTAAAGAAGCAAGGTTTAATTTGGCTCCCAGTTCAAGTATAAAATCTGTCATAGAGGTGAGTGAAGGTTCAGGTGCTTAAGGCATCTGGTCCCTTTGTGTCTGTAGTCAGAAAATGAATGCTGTGCTCATCTTATTTTCTCCTATTACATTGCCCAGGATCTCAGGCCTAGTAATGGGGCCATCCTTGGTGTAGGGTCTCCCTATCTCAATTAACCCAATCTATATAATCCCAAGGAGACATGTTCAGAGTTCTGTCTCCCTGCTGCTTCTACATCATATTGAGTATATAATGGAGATTAAGCACTTTTGGGGCAGAATTGGTACATGTGAGCCACTGTGGATGGACTTTAAAGATGAATGTCACTTCTGTATCCAAGTCTATCTTTCTGCTTCCTAATTAGAACTTCAGGGAGTCTTATACTGTTATTGTCCTGAGTGTCACCATACCTTTTGCTACAATGATCAACAATACCTTCTTAATCTAAGAAAACTAAAAACTTTCCTCATTCAAGTTACTTTTGTCATGTCATGTGTCACAGCTACAAGAAAGTGGCAGCACTGAATGAAAGGTGATACATTGTTCATTTGATACGTTATCTAATGGAAATCCTATTCTGAAGATTATTTGGCAAGCTCACAAAAGCTACTATGTAACCCACAACTCTAATCTACCATGTCCAAATTAATACAACATAAACTTTACTTCTACTTCTTCTTTCCAAAGGAGAAAAATGCCATAACTTCTGATGATCATTTCAACATGAACTGGCCCAAGGACAAGAGCAATGGAGGAAAAAAATAGAAGGAAAAGAAGAGGCAGCATCAACCCACTGGGGTAAAAACATGTATGTACTTTTGGAACATTATGACCATAACCATAAATCAATGAATTCAGAAAAATTTTATCAGGGAAATGAACAGGAACAGGCATCCATGCAAGGGAACATGCCTAAAGCTGAGTTTGGCTGCTTTGAAGTCCATCTCCATAATTCACTATTTTATGAAAGATACTCATTGCTTTTATTAAAAAGGGCCATAACCACCTACTTAACTTCTCAGGAAGGTTTTGCATGCAATATTTCTATTTCTAAATATTTTATTCTCTGTGAATTCATATAGTGAGATAATATTACACTAACTCATGCTTATTTATTACTTAACTCTTCACAGACACTTCCTGTACTTACTGCACCTTTTTCATATCAAGATTTAAGTTTCCTTAAGGTCTTAGGAGACATTTCCTGCTTCCCCTCCATATGCTTTTAAACATTACCTTAATAGGATCTAAAGAGAAGATAGACACACAATATTCTGAATTTGTGTCTGCCAAGGTTTAAATATACTCTCAATAGCATTTCTATCCACAGAAGTGGAAAGTAGAAGGGCAGGGGGTACTGCCTTTAAAAGGACTGTTCTGTTTATGCCATATACTTCAATAAAATCACGTTGTTATGAGAAGCAAGCTACTCCCAGAAACTGTCTCAAGCTTCCTCTTTGATTTTTTTCTTCTCATTCATGCTCCCACTATAATGCTATCAACTCTCAGGCCTCATCAGAAGTTAAACAGGTGATAGGTTCTGATCTTAGACTTTTTAGTCTCTAGAACTAGGCTCTTAGTGCATTTCCACACCATAAAGACACAGTTTCAAGTGTTTGGTGGTAGCAATAGAAAATGAATTAATACCAATATATTGGCATTTTTGTACAGTTAGCTATGTGTATGATTTACGCCAGAGGATAGTGATTTTTTGTTTAGGCAGTTTTCTAAAAGCGTTTGCAGCTGTTCACCACAGTTCATTCTTTTTAAGAAAGAAGGAAATACACAACCCGAATGATTCTGACAAATTGCAAAAATAGGAGGGGAAGAAATACTTTTCTGAGGAACCCAGCCTGCAAAGGTAAAGGGAGCAAAAGTTGAAAAAAAAAAGACTGAATATAATTTGAGAAAAGTTTCACATGAAGATTTCTATATATCTACGATGTTGGTAATTATATGCGGTCAAAGATAGAGAAAGATTAAAACACATCTAGTTAGGCAAAATTTTAAAATAAAATTTTAATAATCTTTCTCTAGACAATTCAAATAAATCTTAAATAATGAATATATTTTCTGTTCTTTTCCAGTATATTCAGTAAATCGGACCTAGTATCACTTGATAAGAGGACCTATTGTAGGACAAGATAGACTGTGGAAACAGGAGTTCTAATTTAACTACAAAGTAAATATTTTCTTAAATCAGACTCCACTTTCTGTGGGCAGATTGTTCAGAAAGGCTTACTGAAATCAGTGGGAAAACTGATTGAGACTTTCTCTCTCTCTCTCCTCTCTCTCTCTCTCTCTCTCTCTCTCTCTCTCTCTCTCTCTCTCTCTCTCACACACACACACACACACACACACACACATAAACACACAAAACTATAGTTTTGAACACTACTTTTATTCAAAGAAAGCTGAAAATATAGAGGAAGTGGAGATATTGCCAAATACATCATGTAAACAGTCTATGCTTATTGGCTTAGCAACTATTCATTCTCTACTTCATTGGCCTTACTCCCCATTGTTCCTTGGTTTTTGTCTTTTTCCCATCATCCTGCAGTGAACTGAATGAGAAGTCAAAGACCTTTGCTGACTCAGTACAATGAAACAGTATCTTCCTTGAGCTTCACTTTATTCTTGACCATCTTGAAGATGTCCGGTTCCCTTTCTACGTTTTACCTATAGAACTTTCAGCTACAGGTCCGACACAGGTAAAATGTCAAACTCATAAAGTCCCGTTTCCTAGTCTGTTGGCTGGAAGATCATAAAACAAGTGCTTTGAATTCATCACATGTCCTGAATGCCCAGTCTTCTGTTTCTGTCATCAAAATCTGACCAGTCTTCCACCAACAGCTTGGAGCAATATGGCAAAACCACAAACATGTGCAGGCAACAGAGAGCGGATCTTGCAATCCTATCCTTCTAGGTGGCAATGGCTTTTTTCTACAAGTAAATTATCAGCTGAGCACAAAAGCTGCAGGCTTCACTTAGCCCTGCCTGATATTAAGAGCATCGCTAACAGGCAGTTTTTATAATTCACGAATAAATATTTGTCAAACTAAGCTAGAATTTATTTTAAAATGTAATGCTTTTCAAAGAAACTTAATTTATAGAAAAGTCTATTGTGACTTTCTGTTCAACAAATATGGACGGAAGTAAAGGAGACTGCATGTAAGTTTGAAAATCTTTATTTAACATGTAGTGAAAAGGAGCTTCAGAAGATAGTCTTAAGAGTACTTTTATATTTATTGCACTTAATTTAACAAATTATTGCAGGAAACACATAGACAGCACTTTCTGAGTAAAATTATTATACTTAAATGAACTTTTGACAATGTATTAATTACAAGGACATGACCACATTTATTCTGCTGATCCAGTAATTACACACATTAAAGAAATATTTATCCACAAACTGTGCAGTGTACTTCAAAAACAGCATTTATTACCAAATTACATTTCCTGGATCTCTGTGTCCTATTTCCAGTTACTAGTAATTTTTTTTTAACTGTAAGCAAATGAGGGAAATGATGAGAAACTTGAAAAGTATGATATAAATAAATGCTTATTGGTGTGAAAAAATTGAAATGTTGATCTTTATAACTGTAGACAACTTTTACTTGGAAAATATAATCCTGTAACACATAAATTCGTGTTGTTCAGCTAGAAAGAAAACATTAACAATCCTTCCAACTCCTTCTTTCCTGATGATTCCTTAGCTTTCACAATGAGTAAAAAAAGCCTAAGTTTAAAATCTCTTTGCAACACCACACTAGGTAATAATGGAAAAAATGTTAGTATAAAATGCAGGAAAACAAAAGATATGCAGTTTATGTCAAAAAGCACGAACAATTCAGAAATGGCTGAGGACACAATGGGGAAAGCTCTATTGTAGCAATTCATAGATACAAATATCTCCACTGTGGATATTGTAAACCATTATTTAAAAAAGGAAGGGAGGATACATTTCTTTGAATTCACAGATGGAGAGGGAGAGTGAATTGAAATACAATATTATGACATTGAAATTAACCAAAGGCATCTTTTGTTTCCCAGCGGCATATTTTACTAGGCTTAATAAATACAGGGATTTTTTTTTTTAAGTAAAACATTCAGAATGCTGATACTCAATCCACATCACATCTTTGGAAGATTTCTTAATTGCGCATCCTGAGCAGATCACTTGAGAGATCTTTATACCCTGTAGGTAATTGGGAAAAAATGCACAGTATACATTGATTTTCAGTTTTACGTAAAAGAAAATTGCAAATTTTAAAGCATCTTACTAATGATGAAAAAGAAAGAAATGCTACTAACAGCTCATCACTTAATATAGAAAAAATAATAATAGTGAACATAGAAAGAATAATAGAAAATATTTTTATTAAGTACTTATGGAACTAGAATTTCATATTAATTAGATTATACAAACTTCATAAATTTGAACACTGGAATTAAGTGGCAAAAACCTATGAAAATATAAAGGTTAAAAGTAACATGTCATGATCTGACACAATCTAAGAGTTTCTCTAAATATTGACAAAACTGCAACTTAATTTTCTGTGTTTCAATTTTTTATAAATTAATATTGACATCATCAAACTGATGTTCACACTAAACGTGGCCTAGTATTTATTCTTCAGATAGTCCTGTGTCAAATTCCAAAAACAATTTGAGGATTTTAGTGTCAGTTGAGCAGAGCATGAAATCCACATAAGAGACCAAAATACAGAAATTGAGATGCCAATGATCATAATTATAAATCACTATCCCTTGCCTGGTATTTCAGTCCCGACTGAACACATCAAATAAAATAACTAGTTTGTTTCTAGTGATTCTTTATCAGAATGAGAAGCACAGAGCAACAAAATTGTCATAAGGTTTTCAAATGGAAGGTAACTTCTATACTATTGTTTTCATTAAGAGAATACAAATAATATTAAGCAGAATAAAACTAAATAAAATATTGTCTAAATCATAAAATCCACAGATGTATATATATATACACACACACATACATATGTACATACATACATACATATAGAAAGCTGTACAGACAACCTTGATAAAAGTTAAGACACAGAGAGCCTTCCTTTGCTTATGTTTACTTGCAGAATAAACAAATGGTGGAAAGTACTTGAAAATGTAAACTTAAGATCGGTAGACATTTTGTTCATCATATCTTAAAGATTAGATTTTTACCAACTGTTTTCATAATCTTTGTGCTTTTCACACCCTGTGTAGTCTAGAGATAACTGATAGGATTTATATATATATATAAAACTATGGGCATAAATTTTATGCAAATAATAAATTAATCTATATAAGGTACTCAAAAAGTCATGGGTTTTGGCATCAGTAGGAGTTTTGATACTAATATTCTCTGAATACCAAGAGATGGATCTATTATTTTTACCAAAGCACAGACAGAGACTGTTATTAAGGCCATGCTTAAAAATAATTTTAGGCAAACAGTTGGAAATACTGATCTTGCTATAAGAGATTCAAAGTAGAGGAATAAAAGAAAAATAGTATTGTTGTGTTCAGAATTATAATTATTAAGATTAGAATTATAATTAAGATTAGAACAATCAAAAGTTGAGAAAGTAATACTGTGCTTTAAGTTCATATAACAAAACCTTTAATTACTGCCTCAAATTCTAACTTTCTTGATTTGTGGCTATGAAAATTAGGCTTGTCTGTTGGCCTGTATTCCAATAGTCAGAGAAAGTGCTTAGAGGAAACAGCTTGCCTGATATAGAATCCTATTTCTGTGCAACTAACTTAGAAAAATACACTTCCCTTTCCAATCAATCACACCGGCTCACAGAACTCTTTATCTACAGTTCCTCTTTGTATTATCTCTTTGTTATTATCCATGACATGGCTTAACTTATGATGTAATAGCTAGATAGAAATATGCTTGAATCATTGGCCAAACAGTTTTGTAATTAATATAGTTTTATATGATTATTTGGATCTAGGCAGCCAGGAAACAAATGTGCAGTCTCTCCCTACCAAGTAGTTGGGTTGAGAAGAATGGAAGAGCTAGACTATAAAGAGATAAGCAGCAAAATGACAGGACATAGCCAATGCAATCATTAAGTAAATGCAAATGCACTTACTTTCACTGGGCTTTAACAAAACATGCCCTGCCAACAATCAGTCGTGGATGGAGGAGGTACTCAGTGGCCTATACCCTTTCTACTGAATTAATGACTATTGGTAATTATAAGGGTGGGAGTGCCATTATCTTTGTTTTATAAGAACTAATGATCCCATTAGTATACAGTGAGTAGCCTCAAACCCATAGTCACAAACTTCCCTGGTTAAACTCAGAGGAACACAAAACATAGCAACTAGACATGAGTGTAAGGAAAGTTTGAGGGAAAGAAGAAGGTATATAGTAATAGAAAGGAGACAATAAGAGGCCGGGGTGAGAGTGACCAGTAAAAATTCAATAGATGTATGAGACTGGTTAAGAACAATTTTTAAAAATAAATTAAAAAAAGAATAAATAAAAGACAAGATATAATTTAATAACAAGTCTTGAAAAAATAGATTCTTCAATAAAAAAGTTAATTTTACTTTTTGCCTGAAAGACTAGACCACTTAGCATTTCATGTGAAACACTAAAATTGAACATGCTTTATATGAATGTAGTTTTAAATGTTACTTTGAAAATTATGTCATAAGAAAAAATCATGAAAAATAAAGAAGCAGAGCTAGAAGGGAGTATAGGAAAGTATTTCTCTCATAAGTGTTTTCCATAATAGAAATGACAGTTTGGTGATAATAGGAGAAACATTATCTAAAATAGCATAACTTAGAAAAAAACAGTTAAGATGATCTTACCAACAATCATAAAAATGTTTGTGTAGGACCAAATTATTATTTTGAAAAGACTTCCATAAAATGTAATGTGTAGTTTTTAGTAGGGAGAAATTAGAATATGTTTTTCTTAGAAAAAAAAACAAATGCACACAATAAAAATTCTTTCTAAGACTTTAAAGTAAAATGTCATAGAAATTAAAATCTTTATGAGACTGTATTATGACGATTAACAAGAAAATTCTAAAATGAATGATGAAAAAGTAAAATGTGTTTATGAATGTTTCAACAGAAAAGTGATACATAATCTACAGATAAAGTAATTATGACTAAGTTATCTCTCAGGAACCAAAGAACAAATTATATGTCTTTGGACCAAAAGAACACCAAAGACCCTAAACAGTTTCACAGAGCTGACATATCAAGGACTGATGAAAGTGCCAACAACTTGCAATGATACAGTAGAGTTTTGCTCAGTTCTCACTGTCACTAAGTGGACTTTCAGTTATCTATAAACAATTTTATAAAAAATTACCATAATGTTGGCAGTGATTGAAAGAGAAATAAGGTCAGGAGGTTACTACTTGCTATTCCCAGTAAGTAGGAATACAGACAAACTTATATTCCTAAGACACTCTTGCATCTTCCAAAAATCCCAGTAATTTTATAGAAATGAAATGAAAAAGTTAACATGAACATGAAAATGCCAAATTTACCAACGTAGACATGCACTGAAACTTTACAATGGGTCACATTCTAGTCTAAATAATTTTGAACAACTTTACAGTATTAACACATTCAATAATTATCACTGTTGTAAAGGATGGAAAACTGAGGCAACTATTTTTCCTAAGCTAGATGGTAGAACCAGAGCAAGTCTATGCCTAGACTAAAGGACCAGGTTGGCAGTGTGCTACTCAAGAGCAAATCTTGATTGACTCTATGATCAGGAAAGGTTTTAGCCAATCAAGCTAATAGCCACGCCACGCCATTAGCCATTAGCTAATTATTTGGGTGGACTCTTAGGTCCCCCTTATGTATAAAAGACACAGCCCACGTGTGCTCATCCTCTCATTTTTTCTGCCTGGCACTCTCTTGGAAAGCATGGGATCCTGGGATTGTGAGTCTGCTTATATTCTTTCATCTATTAAAATATATGTATTCTAAAGATAGCTGGCTTGGGTGATTACATCATTAATTAAATCTACACTTGGCACCCCATGTGAGTGATCTTAAGTCCCCACAACTATCGGGCAACCGGGGTTGGGTTCCCACAGGCCCCGCCGGTGGCCAATCTACACCACCGTTTCTCTCTGAGTTCCTGCCCATGCTCTCTGCCAATCTCTGTGCCGCTAGCAACTCCCCGGTTTTCCGCGTGCGCTCCCTGCCTGCGCCCAGACTGACCCTCAGCGCTGCCAAGCCATAGCTGGTCCACATCTCTGCCTCTCTCTGTGGCGTGTTGTCCTGCCAGCATGAATGCAAGCAGCTGAGCTTGTTGTTGTGCTTGGAGCTCTTAGTGTGCTTGAAGCAGGATGCTTTGCGACTGGCTCATCCCGTCGTGGCCCCCGCCCTCTGCTGCACATGCCGCTAACGACTCCCCGGTTTTCCACGTCCCCCTGTGCCACTCCTCCTCGGCCGTTCCAAACATGCTGCCCCACCTAACCTGAGAAGGAAACCAGTTCTCTGCGACCTTCGGTGGAAAAACTTGTTATACCGCTGTGACATCTACTGGTAAACTATGGTTTTTCCACCTGCTTCAGATCAACAGGTAACCCCCTTCACTGCAATGACTTACTTGGATAATATTTCATTTGATAATTTAAATGGATTTAGGCAATATAGCATGTCTGACCATATCCACAGCATATATGAATTTCTTCCACTTGGGCTCCTTATGGGATTCACTGTCTTTCTTGCATTTTGTGTTTCCCTTATAAAGATTTATAACTTAATCCAGTTCTTTAATACAGAGATTCGAGAGCTAAAGATTTCTTTAGAATCCATGCAATCAAACAGTAACTCCTTGAGGGAACAGCTTTCCTCCATGGAAGACAAAACATCTGAAATGACCAATGCTACGAAATCTTATCAGGACAAATTTGCAGCTTTGGAGGTAAGCGCAGTTGATGTAAGTTCTAAACTCACTTCCTTTGAGCATAGATTCACCATTCTGGAGGAAAAGGCTTTTGATCTTCATCTAGATACTGCTTCCTTTAATGGAAAATTCAGCACTCAGGAAAAGTGCTGACACTGTTGGCCCAATTCATGGCAGGGGGGTTCTCAAACATTATTGGAGAGACTTTGTACTGTTGAGTTCATCACTAAAATTTTATCACAGGAATATGTAAAGATAACTGATAGATTATGCTTACAAGAAGCTAATGTTGTGTCAAGAAAGGTTAATTCTAAGGATGAGACATCATCTCTGATGGCCAGACTTCATGCCTTAGAATCCTCAATGAGCACATTAGAACAAATCACTGGACAGGAAATCCAGATGTTTCAAAAGGCAGTGGTACACAGATTTGAAAAGATTAAGAATATCTTAGATGAAAAAGAACAGGAGGTATAGAGGCAAAATTTACCTTCCTAAAATAAAAAATTTCCCTGAGCTAACTTCCCCAGAGTTTTTCTGTTGTAAATTAGGGGGAGAGGTGCATGTTGTGTTCCCCAGCCGCCAGCTGCTGGCCCGATCAGCCGCTGGTTGCTTGCTTATGCCCGAAATAACCATAGGAGAACTGTATTAATTCAAATACTGCCTTACCCATTATCTCTAGCCTTTTTTTTTTTGGCGACCTCTCACATCTAAACTAACCCATTATAAAAGTCTGTTTGTCACCACAAGGTGATGATCTTACCGGACTGTTCTAAGATACATCCATCTGCGGCGGGAGCTTCATGGAGACTGGCTCTGA
>JAQHUG010000061.1:7650810-7678222 GCA_028555095.1 Dicrostonyx torquatus | reverse complement strand
ACAGACTTTTATAATGGGTTAGTTTAGATATGAGAGCTAGCCAAGAAAAGGCTAGAGATAATGGGCCAGACAGAGTTTGAATGAAAAAAAAAAGAACAGGTGATGATTCTGCCTGCTGAGCAATCTGGCCCTCTAAAAGATTCCTGTGTCGGAATCTTCCAGTGCACAGGTGTGGGTGAATACCACCCATGTACATAGGTCCTTGTTTGGTAAGGTTGGAATATCCAAGGTGTTGGAAAATAAGACCTTAGTTACAGAGTGAGGCAGAGTCCTCCAATGAGTAAAGTGGGGAGTCTTGAGGAAGCACATTTGGGGTACCCAATTGTGTAAGGATTGTCAGGTTTGGGGTACGTCTATGTAAACTACTTTAACTGGTAATTATTAATAATTTTCAGAACATCTATTTTGAAGTAATCTTAAAACAAAAATTTATATTCAAACAAAATACCTCAAACACAGTCTTACGATACTTCACAGTGATTTCTAGTGAGAGTGACAAATTCAAAGGACCCAACTGGTACTGGGAACTGCAGAGCAGAATATCTTCTAAGAGTGTTGAAATGTTTCCTATCCAGTTTATATTCTTATAAGCTCTCTATATTTTTTTGGTGTACAATGAGTAGTGAGAGATGCTTTTCTTCAGTATAATAGTTCATGAATTAATATAACTGCAGTTAATTCTTATACATAGTTTTTAGTATAAAATTGAAAAATCCAGTCGCCTAAGAAAAAGGGGTGGAAAAGACAGTGACGTGAGATAAAAAGGAGGACAAGCTAATGTGATGAGTTATTTGTTACTTTTTTATTGCCATGGACAACATCAAATTAAAGAAGTAAGAATAATTTTGAGTAATAGTTGGAAAGCACAGTCCTCATGACAGTGAAGTCATGGCAATAGGATCTTGAAATAATGTTTTATACTGCATCTGAATTTAGGAAGTGGCATGAAATGAGTGCTGGTTCTCACCTTGTCTGTATATTCTGTTTTGTTTTAAGTTAGTTCCAAGTGAAAATCAGTGGAATAGTGTCAGGCACATTGAGAAGTGGTTTTCCTTCTTTAAACTTTTCTATAATGTTTATCTTAGATATATCCAGGGTTGGGTTTCATTAGTGGTATAAATCCAGTCAAAGTGATAAAAGAGCTTAAAAGTAATTCTAGGAACTACAGATTGTGTGGACATTTGTATTATCATAGAATGCAAACATGTGAAAAGCATTATAATATTTACTGATACAGACAAACATCATTTTGTACCTCACAATGTTCAGTTCCTGTATGATCTTTAGTTTTTCTCAGTTTTCTAAAATACAATAGAGAGTTTCAACTGATGAATCTGTTAGATTAAATGGCCACTAGCCATGTATATGGAGGATTGTCTTGACTGATAATTGAGATGAGAGGACCTACCTTTGATGTGAGTAGAACCATTTCATTGATTGGTCCCATAGTAGTATGGTGATTAAACGGATTTGTCTTTCATAGACTCATGTGTTTGAAGGCTTGGTCCATATAGAGTGACACTAGTAGAATGTGTGGCCTTGTTGGAGTAGGTGTGGCCTTTTGGAGGAAGTGTGTCATTATGGGGGCAGGCTTTGAAGTCTCATGCATGCTCAGGCTATGCTGTGACACACAGGCCTCTTCTACTGCCTACGGATCAAGATGTTGAATTCTCAGCCTTCCCCAGCACCATGTCTTCCTGTACACTGCCATGTTTCTACTATTATAATGGGCTAAAAACCTCTGAAACTGTAAGCCAACCCCAATTAAATGTTTTCCATTACAAATTGCCTTTGTCATGGTGTCTCTTCACAGCAATAGAAACTCAAAGGCAAAAGTTGGCACCAGGGATTGAGGTATTGTGTGATAGGCATGAGCACACCTTTGTTTGGAGAAATGTGGATTTTGGGGAGTTTGGATAGAAAAGCAGATGAACCCAGATTAAGTGGGTCTTAATGGGACATACTAATAGGAGTTTGGAAGACAGTAGTGCTGAGGGTGATTTGAACTGTGGGGGTCTGGCTTAACAGGTTTCAGAGGAAAAGAATATTTGTATGTGGAATACAGATAATTCTTGTGGAATTTTGGCAACGAATGTGGCTGCTAACTTGGAGAGTTTTGGATTAATTGCATTGTCAGAGGAAATCTCAAAAGAGCCTGGTATTGATTTTGTCTTGCAGTTATTAGTGTTCACTCTTATATAGATCTAACATGAAGGGGAGCAAGCTTAGAAAAGAAACATACAAAATGCAAAATTTGAGGAGAAAGGGGGCAGCAGTATGTGTAACGTTGTTTGTTAAAAGAGATAAACAGATTAAAAAATGGAATAAGGGAAGTAGTGATCTCAGGGCAAGATCTAACTCAGCTAAGAGCTTCCAACTTGTGAAAAGGAAGTACAGAAAAGTGAAAAAGAATTGAAGAAAAGCTTGGGGCCAGGTGTGGCAGTGCACAACTTTAATTCCAGTACTCAAAAGGTAGAGACTGGCAGATTTATGAGTTTAAGGCCTGGTCTTCAGAGTAACTTCCAGAACAGCTACACTGAGGCAGTGAAGGAAACCATCCAAACTAGAAAGCTTATAAGGTTTAATTGAAAAGAGGGCCATGTTCCAACCACAGCAAGCTGCAGAACTTGTCAGCTTCAGGCTATGGTTTGACTTTAGGGTCAAGGATAGAAGAAAGGGGCTATGGCATCTCCTTCCATGATTAAAGAGATCAGATGAGGCCAGGTGTGTGAAATGGGTGAACTCGCATGGAGGCCTAGAAAGACCATTGTGTGTAGCTATTAAAGTAAATCCTGGAATGCCTTGGAGAGGCCAAGAAGTTAAAAACTCCAGAGCCATGACATATCTGCTGAGGAAAATTGATAATAAGGAGTGGAACTAGTTCAAAAGAAAGAAGTGTGTAGCAGTCAACAAAGCCGAAAGAAGTTGGAAATAGGAAGAGCATTTTCACATCAGATATGGAGATGCAGAGTTTGGAGTTTGCCTGGCTGGTTTTTGGTCGTGCTTTGGTCCAGTATGTCTTCACTATCCTCCATTTCCTCCACTTTGGAATGGTAACATATATGCTGTGCCATTATATGTGGGAAGTTTTTAATCTGTTCCTTCCAGTTTTGATTTTATAAGAGATTATAGTTTAGAGATTACAAAATTTTCAAAAGAGACTCTGAACTTTGGACTTTTAAACATTGTTGAGATTGAGATTTATTGCCCGGACTTTTCAAATTGTTACAGTTTGCATTATGTTGTGGTTACAGATCTTTGGGGGCCAGGGAGTGGAATGTGGTGGTTTGAATAGCTATAGCCTTGTAGACTTTTGTGTTTGAATGTTTGGCCCATATGGGCGGCTCTGTTAGGAGTTGTGACCTTGTTGGAGTAGGTGTGGCCTTTGGGGGAATATGTGTCACTGAAGATGCACAATTTGAGGTCTCATGTATGACAAGAGTACACTCAGTGTGATCAGGTCTCTTCTGTTGCCTGCAGATAAAGATGTAGAACACTCAGCTCCTGCTCTAACACCATGCCTCCACGCATGCTGCCATGCTTCCTGACAGAATGTTAATGGACTAAACCTCCAAAACTGTAAGCCAGCCCTAATTAAAGGTTTTTCTTTATAAGAGTTACCATGGTCGTGGTGTCTCTTCACAAGAAGAAAAAACCTAACTAAGTGAAAAACATTTTGTAAGCAGAACTGAGCAAGTAAGGATTGATGAATTTATTCTCTCTCTGCTAAGGGCTGAAATAATGGACTATAACTTTTAATTATAAGCCAAACAAAGTCTTCATCACTTAAGTTGACTTTGATGAGTCTATTTTATCACAGAAACAGAAGTGAAAATAGAATTCACAGTATCATATTTTGGTTTCTACTGCTTTAATGAAACTCCCTGACCAAAATCAACTTGGAGAGTACAGGGTTCATTTTTCTTTATAGATGTAGTTTCTAATGAAGTGGAGTCAAGTCAGGAACTTAAATCAGGTGCCTGGTGATAAGAACTGCAGTAAAGGTCATAGAGAAGTGTTGCTTACTGGTTTGCTTTCATGACTCAGAGTGCTGCATTTTACCACTGTGCACCACCTGCCCAAGGGTGACATGGCCCATAGTAGCTATACCTCTCATATCAACCACTAATCAAGAAAATGCCCCCACAGAGTTGCATGTCAGCTAATCTAATGAGGAATTTTCTGGATTGAAATTCCCTCTTCCCAGATGACCCTAGACTTGTGTCTAGTTCACACACACACACACACAAAAAAAAAAAAACACACTGATAGAATGTTTTATATAAATATATAAAACCATACACAGGCACACAGACACGCACAAATAAATGGGACCCTTCAGGAACAATACTGTGACAACACTTTAGGAGATAGTCTTTATAGTGTCTTAACAAGAACAGGGAATAATTAAAACTTCCTACTGGCAAGTATACTAACAATCCAAGGTACATGGCTAATTTTAATGCCTTCCTACAACCCCAAACTATTCTCAGATCACCTCATTTTAACTCACATCCTGACATCTCTTGCTAGGCTAATAGAGAGAGCCATGTGGTACACATTAGGTAATACTTAAATAGGATATCTCCTGTGGTTTCTCTCCCTGCCCAATTACCTGCCTGACACTTTTGAAGTTATATATCATGGAATCCCACAACAAGGCACACTGTCTATTCATTTCTTATACCTGGAATTCACATCTCATCTCTTTCTCAAATCAAAGACTTGGCAAGCTGATGGAATGATAGAACCTAGAAGATTTTAAACGGCTGGAGAACATGTAAAACATCATGTCAATTTGAGTATTTCTTGTCACTCAAATATTTATATTTTAATGTGCTTTATGTTTGACTTTAACTTCCTAAAACAGTGGAGATGTGCAAAACGAAATTAGCAATGCAAGGTGAACCTAGTGGGGATTTTCCTGGAGATTATGCAAATGAAGGAAATTATAATTCTATCAGGATGTCATTGTATGTGTCTACTTAGACACAAGTGTTCTATGTTTAAGTTAAACAAAACACTAAATGACTATGTAGTATGACATCTCATTAATATGTTTCCATTCACATCTGTGCCTTTAGTGTAAAAAAAGACTGCTTCAGTGATAAGAGATTAGGTCCTTTAATTAGAAACAAGTGACAAATCACTGTTAACCCCATGTGATGCCTTCTGAAACTTCCATCAAATATTCCTCTTAAAACATTATTAAACACAAGTTCCCCAGATCTACTTCCTAGAAAGTGCCATTTAACAAAACACAGGCAGGATGTTAATACTGGGGCCGAATTACAGGTTGCCAAAGCATTTCCTGTGAGGGGATTGACAGGGGATCATTTTGTTATGGGGCCACCTCCAGTGTGTTGTGACAACCACTCATTACACCTCTAAGCACAGCACTCAGCTGTAGGTTTCTACAAGATGCAAATAGCTCCAAATGGGCTCAATTTAGAGTGAGTGGATAATGTATCACTCACTTCTTTAAGGTAGAAGCATTTTAATTTCCCAAGAACAGGGAAGTGAAGAGCATTTCAGTTTCAGGAAATAAAGATTTAGTTAACAAAGTATGCCTGAGAAATGGAGGCACAATAGCAATATCTGTTACATTATAAATAAAAACAGTTCACCTGCTTCGTTTCCCTGTGGCCTGAAGGAGAACACACCAAGTGGTCAAGTGAGCATCACCTCTCAATAAATATAATTATCCACTTAAAAGCTCAATGTCAAAACTAGTAACCTCTAAGTGATGGTAGGTTTTTCTCTTACAAAAGGAAATGCTCACAATGCTGCTATAATTAATTATAATAATAATCAAAAAAGTGTATAAAGCACATTTTGATATTGGATAAAAACACCCTGAAAAGCTTTTCACAGTTGGACTTTCATATTTCAGTTTTCTGGTCTTTTTAAGCCCTGTGAACTTCCTCTTGGTGTTCTTTTACTGATTTTAGTAAGTGTTGCTAGCAGAGGAACACAGTGGTCTCTGCTACAAGCTATTTAGAAGAGAGGTGTGCTGGTGTGGTTAGGAAAAAGTCAATAAGCCCATTTACAATTCTTGTGTTAACAAAGCTGCAGGGGAAGCCCAGAGCTGCTGAACCGCCTGTGTGAGAAGAAAGTCCTTTTCTGCCAGGATTCCATTAATGCACAGAATGATCGGTCCTGAAACTCACCAGCAACACTTTCCATCAGACCTCAAGTCCTCAGGATATTAATATCCTTTTGTTTAGGACACTTTTTTAAAGAAACTAATTATCCTTTAGAAATTCTCAGAGATAGGGTTTACCTCGTCATATTCAAAAATAACTGTCTGCCTGAAATAGGTCTGAACTGAAAGGAGGGAAGGAAGCATTTCTTAAACCTAGCAAAATGTGGAAAATATGGAATAGTTCTCAAGGATTGTCACTTAGATTTTAAATTATTTTGTGGTGATTGCATTGCACAGAAATAATTATTGATACATTTTGTACATGTCAATATATAAAAAATATCCCCTTCCTGAATATGTATGCATGTTAGGAAATAATCCCAAAGAACAGTGGCAAGAGAAAGCAAGTGATTACGGAAATGAAATCAGTGACCAAAGCAGCCATTTTGAAGTGAGATGTTCGATTTTTCTTAGGTTCTCTAGGATTGGTGTCTTAAGTCACTCGGTGTTGTTCAGCCTAGGAACAAAGGAGAAGGGAGGTGCCAATTACAGACCCATTTCAATAATTCCCAAGCACACTGTTAAATCAACTATATGAAAAGTCAAGGAATGAGATCATTGCCTGTATAGCATCATTTTTTTTCTTTTCTTAGTAATATGGTTAATAATATTTAGGTAATCCACAAGTTACTTGGGTCAAAATAATACTCTGCAGACACACTTTGGCTTATTTTATTTTATTACTTTTAGTTATTTATTTATTTTTGGTTTTTCAATTTTCAAGACAGGGTTTCTCTGTAGCTTTGGAGCCTAACCTGGAACTAGCACTTGTAGACCAGGCTGGCCTCAAACTCACAGAGATCTGCTTGTCTCTCCCTCCCAAGTTTTGGGATTAAAGGCGTGCACCATCACCTGCTGGCTCACCTTGGTTTGTATAATGGTAAAATACCCTAAAATATACACATGTTGGGTTCTTTGAGCTGAAAGACATTGCAGAAGAAAGCAGTTCTCTGACTTCTGTGCTTCTGGCTACCCTTTATTCCCAAGGTATTTACAAAGCAGAATTCCTTGTCTTCAAAAGGCAATAGAATCCCGAATAACATTTTTCCAAGTTGCCATTAAACCCTGGAAATATTTATCTGACATCTCTCAACTTTCCATGTAAGAGCAGTTTACAGATAATTCTTTAGCCTACCTCATGTAATAGTAGTTCATAAAATTCATATTTTAGATGAGGCCTTTATTCCACACCTGTAATAAAGAATGCTACATAAAAAGGCTAAGAAGAATTTGAAGGCAGGCATTGTATTTTACTACTTAGTGTAAACCTGCTATTAGGTTATGCATTTTCTATCCAGTCACATTTCTCCATGCCTGTATATTTTTATTGATTCTAAGCATACAAAAGTACAATTTCCCATCTGTCATTGTGCTTTCATTTTTAGGGCTTTCCTATTATGTACTTAATTTATGAATCTATTTATCATTTTCTCTGGTTATTCCACATTTTGCTATACAGTAATTGTCTGGGAACCTTACGATGGGTCAGAAAAGTGTCACCAATTTCTCTACTTACAACACATCAGCAGAATTGTGTCATGTGTGTGCAATGCTCTTTAAAGGAAGAGTTTCACTTAATTTAGTGTGACTCACTTCACTCACGCTGGAATATACCTTTAAAAGAGGGAGGGGGAACAGTGGTCTTATGTAAAATGAATAAAAAAAGGAAACTACTAAAACGTAAAAAATAAGAAAATTACACTAATACTAAATAAATGGTTTTTATATTTTTCTCCAACAGCCATAGTTTCTCTAAATGCTCATTTGCACGCTGGGTGTCTAGTCCCTTCTTCGTTCCTAGTCTCTGAAGTTATTCCAGGCTGTACATTCCAAACTAAAGATTTAGGCCTAGGATCCACAAATAAAAGATAGCATGTGACATTTGTACTCCTGGGTTTTGGCAATCTGACTCTAGATTTTCTAGTTTAATTCATTTACATAAATATTTCATAATTTATTTTTTTACAGCTGAATAGAATTTCACTGACTATATTAAGCACATCTTCACTATCAATTAATTATTTGAAGGACATTTATGATACTCTTTCTAGCTACTATGAACAAAGCAGCAATATTGAGCACTATCTGAGTAGTAAGTTCTCTAGTCCTTTGAGCATATGTCAAAGAGTTGGGTAGCTCGGTCACTCTTCTTTAGGCTTTTTGAGAATTCTCCACACTGATTTCTATAGTGACTGCAGTAAATGCAACTGTGGCAACAATGAATACAGATTCACTTCCCCATAGCTTCACTAGCACTTTGTTTTTTTTTTCCTGTCAGCTGTTTTCTTGATCTTAGCCATTCTCACTGAAGTAATATAAAATCTCAAAGTGGCATAAATCACATTTTCTTAATTCCTAAGGTTGTTAAACATTTTTAGATATTTTGTATCCATTATCATTTCTTCTTTGAGTACTCTCTGTTCATATCTGTAGGGTAATTTTTAATTAGATTGTTTTTCCTGTTCGTTGATTGGTTTTTTTTCTGTTATAGTCTGGATATCAATCCTCTATCAGATGTTTAACCAATAAGATTTTCTCCTACTCTGGGCTTTCTCTTCACTCAGTTGACTGTTTCCTTTACTGTACAGAAGATTTTTTTTCTTTAGGAGATTCACTTGGTAATTGTTGGTCTTGAATACTGAATGGATGACATTCTATTCAGAAAGTCAGTTCCTGTATCTGCATTATGTTTAGTGCTGCCTGTGTTTTCTTCTATTTGTTCTAGCATGACAGGTTTTTACATAGAGGTATTTTATACATTTGTAATAGATATTTGTACATGGTAATAGTTGTGGGACCAATTTCACTCTTCTATATGTGGTTCTGCTATTTTCCAAGAACTATATGTTCTTTTCACCAGTGTACATTTTTAACATCTTTGCAAAATATTACATTGCTGTAACTTGAGCAGTCACATTTGGGCTTTCTAATTTGTTCCATTAATCTAAAAGTCTGTTTTTTCTCAATACCATGCAGTTTTTACTACTGTAACTCCATAGTGTATCTTGAAATCTGAATTGGCAAGTCCTCCACGATAATTTCCTCCACAAATATTTTATCTCTTATTTTCTCAGTTAAAATTGTTTCTTCCATAAAATGACTTCACAATTTTACATTTTTTTCATAAGTCATAAGCAATTTTTCCACATGCAAAAGGGAGACTCTCATGAATCCCATGCTGTTTTCAATCTTGCTACATAGTAGAGTCTGGTCCTAACTTCCTGATCCTCCTACATAAATCCGAGGGCTGAAATTGCAGGTTGCATGTGCTAACAGGTTGAACTGGGTAATTTTCTTTTAAAAATGATCTCTCCTGTCTCACATACTGTACCTTAATATATCACTATTGTTATGACTTTCCTCATGAAGGTATGTTATAGGGGGCTGCTTGTTTGCTCCCAGCTGCTCAGCCCTGAAATGACCACACAGAAACTGTATTAATTAAATCACTGCTTAGCCCATTAGCTCTAGCTTCTGATTGGCTAACTTTTGCATCTTAATTCAACTCATTTCTATTCATCTGTATATTGCCATGTGGGTGTGGTTTACTGGCAAGTTTCAGCATGTCTGTCTCAGGCAGAGGCTCCATGGCTTCTTCTGACTCTGCCTTCTTTCTCCCAGCTGTCATCAATGTGTATGATCTTAGCCATTCTGACAAGTGTAAAATGGTATCTCAGTTACAGTTATTTTGACTTGCTTTTCTCTGATGACTAAGGATGCTGAGTAATTGAATAAAAGTCTTTCTGTCATTTGAGATTCTTCTGTTGAAAAATCTTTGTTTAGATCTGTGTCCCATCTTTTAATTGGATTATTTGTTGTTTTGATATCTAGTTTCTTGAGTCTTTATATATTTGAAGATCAGCCCTCTATCAGAAGTGGAGTTGGTGAAGAGCTTTTCCCATTCTTTAGGGTGTCATTTGTCCTTTGTCCATGTCCTTTGCCTTACAGAACCTTTTCAGTTTCAGGACATCCCATTTATTGATTGTTACTCTCAGTGTCTGTGCTTCTGATGTTATATTAGGAAGTGGTCTCCCGTGTCAATGCATTCAAGGCTACTTCCCACTTTTTCTTCTATCAGATTCAGTGTAACTGGATTTATGTTGATGTCTTTGATCCACTTGGACAGTGTTATGCAGGGCCATAGATACAGACCTATTTGTATTCTTCTACATGTTGACGTCCCATTATGCCAGTACTATTTGCTGAAGTGTCTTTCTTTTTCTATTGTACAGTTTTGGCACTTTGTCAAAAATCAGTTATTTATAGGTGTGTGAATTAGTATTAGAGTGATCAGTTTAATTCCATTGGTACATGTGTCAGTTTTTATGCCAGTACCAAGGGGTTTTTATTACTCTTGCTCTATAGCAGAGCTTAAAGTCAGGGATCGTGATGTCTCCAGAGGTTCCTTTGTTGTACAGAATTGTTTTAGCTATTCTGGGCTTTTTGTTTTTCCATATGAAGTTGAATATTTTTCATTCAAGATCTGTGAAGAACTGTTTTGGGATTTTGATGGGGATTCCATTGAATCTGTAGATAGCTTTTAGTTTAGTAAGCTTTTAATTTAGTAAGATTGACATTTTTATTATGTTGATCCTACCTGTCCAAGAACATGCAAGAGCTTTCCTTTTTCTGATATCTTCTTCAATTTCTTTCTTCAAAAGTTCTAACTTTCCTTATTCTAATACCTTCTTCAATTTCTTTCTCCAAAGATTTAAAGTTCTTTTCACGCAGGTCTTTCACTTGTCTGGTTAGAGTTACCCCAAAGTATTTTATGTTATTTATGGCTATTGAAAAGGGTCATCTTTTTCTGACCTCTTTCTTGGCCTGTTTATCATTTCTCTATAGATGGATTACTGATTTTTTTTTAGATGATCTTGTATCCCACCACATTACTGAAGATGTTACTCAGTTGTAGGAGTTCCCAGGTAGAATGTTGGGAATCATTTATATATACTAACATATCATCTGCAAATAGTGAAAGCTTTATTTCTTCCTTTCCAATTTGTATCCCCTTGATCTCCTTTTGTTGTCTTGTTGCTCTAGCTAGAACTTTGAATACTATAATGAATAGATGTGGGGATAGTGTACAGCATTGTCTTTTTCGTGGTTTTAGTGAAATTGCTTGAGCTTCTCTCCATTTAATTTTATATTGGCTATCAGCTTGCTGAAATTGTCTTTACTATGTTTAGGAATGTTCTCGTATCTCTGTTCTTTCCAGAACCTTTATCATGAAGGTGTGTTGGATTTTGTCAAAGGCATTTTTTGGCATCTAATGAGATGAACATGTGAGTTTTTCTTTTTTCAGTTTGTTTATATTGTGACTTATATTGACACATTTTCATATGTTGAACTATCCCTGCATTTCTGGAATGAAGTCTACTTAATTATGGTGTTTCATTTTTTTATTTGTTTCTAGATTCTGTTTGCCAGATTTTTTGTTAACTATTTTTGCATCAATGTTCATGAGGGATATTTGTCTGTAATTCTCTTTCTTTATTGAATCTTTGTGTGGTTAGGGTACCAGGGTAATTGTAGCTTCATAAGAAGAATTTGGCAACATTCCTTCAGATTCTATTGTTTGGAACAATTTGAAGAGTATTGGTATTAGAGTTACTTTGAACTTCTGGTAGAATTCTGCATTGTAAGCATTTGTCCCTGTACTGTTTTTGGTTGGAAGACTTTTAATGACTGCTTCTATTTTCTTATGGAATATTGGCCTATTTAAATTCTTTATTTGGCCTTGATTTAGCTTTGATATCTGGTACCTATCTAGAAAAATTGTACATTTCCTTTAAATTTTCAATTTTGTGGAATACAGGTTTTTGGAGTATGACTTGATGATTCTCTGGTTTCCCTCAGTGTCAATGGTTATAAATACATTTTTGTTTCTGACTTTGTTAATTTGGATAGTATCACTCTACCTTTTGATTAGTTTGGATAAGAGTTTGTCTATCTTGTTGATTTTCTCAAAGAACTAAGTCTTTGTTTCTTTGATTCTTTGTATTATTCTCTTTGTTTCTATTTTATTGATTTCAGCCGTCACTTTGATTATTTCCTGTCATCCGCTTTTTCTGGGTGTTTCCTTTTTCTCTATAAATTTCAGGTGTGCTCTTAAGACATTTCTGTGAGATTTCTCCAAATACTTTATGTGGACATTTAATGCTATGAACTTTCCTCTTAGCACTGCTTTCATAGTTTCCCATTCAGTTTCATTGAATTTTAGGAAAATTTACTTTCTTTATTTCTTCCTTTACACAAGGGTGATTCAGTTGAGAATTATTCAGTTTCCATGAATTTGTAGGCTTCCTATAATTTGTGTTGTGGTTGAATTCTAACTTTATGCCATAGAGAGCTGATAAGATACAGGAATTTAAGCCATTTTTTTATTCGTTGATATTTGCTTTGTGACTGAGTATGTGGCCAATTTTAGAGAAGGTTTCATAAGGTGCTAAGAAGAAGGTATTTTTTTTTGGTTTGGGTAGAATGTTCTACGGATGTATGTTAAGCCAATTTGAGTCATATCATCTGTTAGTTCCCTTATTTCTCTGTTAAATTTCTGTGTGGCAAACCTGTCCATTCACCAATGGGGCAGTGGGGCAATGATGTCTCCAATATTAGTGTGTGGGGTTTGATGTGCAATTTAATCTTTAGTAATATTTCTTTCACATACATAGGTCCTCCTGTATTTGGGGAATAAATGTTCAGAATTGAGATTTCATCTTGGTAGAATTTTCTTGTGGTTAATATGAAATGTCCTCCATCTCCTTTGGTTTATTTTAGTTTGAAGCCTATTTTGGTGAATTTTATGAATTTTATGATAGCTACACCTGCTTGCTTCTTAGGTCAATTTGATTAGAAAGTCATTTCCCAACCCTTTACTTTATAGTAATGTCTGTTTTTGAAACTGACATGTTTTTCTTGTTTGTAGCACAAGGTTTTCTCATGTTTTTATATCCATTCTGTTTGCCTCTGTCTTTTTATTAGTGTGTTTATTTCATTGATATTCAGAAATATTAGTGACCAGTGATTGTTAATTCTTGATATTTAGTTAGTTAGTTAGTTAGTTAGGTGGTGGTGGTAGTGAGTGTGTGTTTTCCTTCTTTGAGATTTGCTTGTGTGGTATTATCATATTGCCTGTATTTTTGTAGGTGCAGCTAACTTCCTTGGGACGGTGTTTTGCTTCTAGTGCTTTCTATAGAGCTAGATTTGTAGATAAGTATTGTTTAATTCTGGATTTGTTATAGAATATATTGTTTTCTCCATCTACAGTGAGTAAAAATTTTGCTGGGTATTGTAGTCTGGGGTAATATCGATGGTTCCTTAGTGCTTGAGTAACATCTGTCCAGGAACTTTTGGCTTTCAGAGTATCCATTGAGAAGTTTGGTGTTATTCTGATAGACATTTCCTTCTTTATCCCCTCACTTCTGATGGGACTGCATCTGTAGTCTTTCAATGTTTTCTTTGTCTTTTCCTTATTTTTTCATATCATCTTTATAAAGTTATTGTTAAGACCATTTTCTCCTCCTCCACCACTACTTCCTCCTCCTCCTCCTCCTTGTCGTTGTCTTCTTCTTCTTCTCCTTCTCCTTCTCCTCCTCCTCCTCCTCCTCCTCCTCCTCCTTCTTCTTCTTCTCTTCCTCTTCTTCTTTTTCTTGGAATGTTCAGGTCTTGCTCTTGTAGAACCACTAGGTTCTGGTGGTGACATATTGCTCTTTATGTTGTTGACTATATTCTTACACTGACCTCTATTCATCCCTTCCTCCAATGGGTTTAAACAATCAATGTCTGTTCCTCTGGGAGTTGCTCTTCCTCCCATCAGTGCAAGCAGTGTCTGTGCCTCTAGGGGCCGCTGATGCCAAGGTGTATGGTGGGTTTGTGGAATGAAGTGAAGTGGTACTTCTTGTAGATTACAGGGTCGAATGATGTCGGGGGGGGAGTGGAGCAGCTTGATCATAGGAGTTTTAGCTATGGCACTATGATGGGTGGGGGAGAAACATGGGATATGCCCTGGGGTGTAGGACTTAGAGAATGGGCTGTCCAGCTGGGAGACCAGTCTCTCACCTCTTCAGCCATTTGGTGCAGGTGGAATTTGTGCTTCTTGGGGCCACTGATGCCATTAATACCAGTATAACATCTTACTACTTTGTATAAATATTTCCTTTTGCCTCTGATAAGTATAGTGTTCATACTTCATCTAGGAAACTTCTCTTTGAAAAAGACAGAAAACCTCAGCCTATCAACATGTAGAATTATGGAACCCAGTCACAAAGGTTACATCTAAAAAAAATGTTCCCACTTATGAGGTTCAGGTAATATTTCAGAAGAAGGAGTAGAAGGACTGTAAGAGCCAGAGGATCTAGGAGTTTGTGTGAGATTGTGTCTCCTAATAATATCACCTGTAAAGTGTCATCAACATGACCACCCAAACATGAGTTGAACAAAAAGGAGAGCAAAGAATATACAAATTGCATTGGTAAAAGTCCATGAGGCCTTATATCTACATAATAAATCACAGACAAATGTGTAAAGCTGAGAGTAGGAGAGGTAAACATCTCCAGGGAAGAGTATACTAATTGGTCATATGATATGGAATTTCCCTCTGTATGCTGTGAATACCATTGGTTAATAAAGAAACTGCACATGGCAGAGTAGAGGTAGGCTGGGAAAACTAGACTGAATGCTGGGAGAAAGAAAGCAGAGTTGGGAGATGCCATGGAGCTGCCAGAAGGAAAAGATGCAAACCACAAGCTAGGACCTTGCTGATAGGCCACAAGCCTTGTGCTAAAATATAAAATAGTGGAAATGGGTTAAATTAAGGTGTAAGATCTAGTCAATAAAAAGATAGAGCTAATAGGCCAATCAATGATTTAATTAGTATAGTTTCTGTGTGGTTATTTTGGGTTGAGGTGGCTAGGAACAAACAAACATTCTCCTATGACAGTCACACAGACATAGTTCATAGTCATGAACCAAATGGTTCATCTTGAACGCATATGTACAAGTAACAGTATATAGAATAAAAATGATATATTTATAAATATATATGTTTATAAAATTACATATATGCCTGCAATAGCAACTGAAGAAGAAAATAATCCATGATATTGAAGGATAAATGGGGAGGGCCTATGGGATGGTTTGGAAAGTAGAAATGCAAAGGAAAAATGTTAAATTAAAATACAGTCTCAAAAATAAGCATGCAAATAACAAAATGCATTTCTAAGCATTAAATAATAGTACTTACAGTTTGGACATGAAATGACCAACAAGAGTCTAAGGCCCACTCAATAAGAAGAAACTCATTTCTGAATATTTTCAGAACATGGTGAGATTCTGAACCCTAGAAGAAAACCCTAGGGAAAAAAATAAAAATTACCTAAGCCAATATAATTTGTAGCTTCTAAATATTTTTTCTTATACCCACAGGTAAGTGTAGCTCTCATCCCTCATCAGGGAAACTTCTATGCAGAGATAAAGACTATTGTAGAACTCTACAACTAGTGAAAATGAGAATAAGGTACTATTTGGCTCCCAACCTTAAGTGGTACAACTAGAACACAACTCATACACCCTATGGCTCAAGAACCTTTTCAGAAGACAATGGAGAGAGATTGTAAGAATCAGAGAACCAGGATTTATGTGCGAATGTTTTCAGTATATCACAGAGAAGTTAAATTCAGAAAAATCACATCAAGTTTCTCACCTAAATAAGATCTGCATGACAACAGCAATGAAGAAAATCTCATAAGGCCTAAATCCTAGGAGAAATGCTACAGGCAATTAATAACTGCTGAGAAAGGGAGAATCAGTCTTCTCTAGTAATGAACTTGTTTATAGGTTATCCACTCAAAAGTGGTATTTTAAACACATACCTATGAGCAGCTCCTCACTTTTGCCAAAATTAAAATGGTTTTAATTTTAACATAATAAAACTATATACAATAAGAAAAATTATTGCTGGATGGTGGTGGAGCATACCTTTAATCCCAGCACTACAGAGGCAGAGACATGTGGATCATTGTGAGTTTGAGGCCAGCCTGTTCTACAAAGTGAGTTCCTGAACAGGATCTAAAGCTACAGAGAAACCCTGTCTCAATAAACAAAAACAACAACAAAAGAAAAACAATTACCAAGTAAGAATTATATTTTCAATATCCAGGCCATTCGTATCTGGCAAATTTGAAAAATTGCTCTATTATCTGTAAAAATCAAAAGCATAACATCCTCCCAAATGATATACATTTTCCTACCTTCATTTTAAAGTTAAGACATCCCTAAAGCATTTAGGTTGGTTTAATTTAACATTCCCTTCTACAATCCTACATCTCTCATCATTCATAGTTCACTCATCAATATTCAAAAAATTCAAAGTCAACATTGCAGCATACAGCATCCAGACTCCCTGTGTATTTCCCACCTTTACATGACTTTTCCCCCCTTTATATTACTTTACTTTCTCTTTAAAAACTTTATTATTTTTAAACTATTTATTTTTTTCCTGATGGTCTATACACATTTTGGTTTTTTTCTTAACTCTATGCACATTTTTAAAGTGGACTGTAACCTGTTTAGAGATTTTTTCCATCTGGATTTGTCTTTACTGCATGTCTCTAGCCTTTTGTGACCTCATGAGCAAATCTTAAACAGCTAAGCAGCTTTGCCCTGGTAGTGGGCTCCTTCTCAGTTGGGTCCATAAAGCCAACCTTTATGTCCCACAAAACTGACCAAAGACTGCATTCAACTGGGAGCTGTATTCAACCACCCCAGTTCTAGAAAGCTGTTGTCCCACACTGTGGGAGGCAGCTGTTACTTAGATTGCTATTTCTACTTAGCATGCTGGCTACTCAAAAGCTTGCTGAAGGAACCATATCCATTTTTCTCTTCAGTTATCTCATGCACTGTGTTGAAATTCGGGCCCCACATTCAGCTTCAAATATATCAGGTTTTCTTTTGATCTACTGTTGCCTGAGATTTCTGTCCTTTCCAGTCCCACAGTTGTTCTGTCCCCCCCCAAAAAAAACACAAGGGTCTTTATTAACCATAAACTGGTTGACTTATTAGCTCAGGCTTCTTATTAAATCTTACATCCTATTTAACCCATAATTCCGTCCTGTGTCAGGCAGGTGGCTTGGTACCTTTTATTAGTGGGGCATTCTTATTCTGCTTCCTCTGTGTCTGGGTGACAGCTGCAGACTGAGACTTTTGCCCCACCTATACTTCCTGCCTTGCTACTGGCCAATCAGTACTTTATTAAAGCAATACAAATTACAAATTTTTACAAAGTACAAAACATTTGCCTATAGAACCCTCCCCCCCCCACACACACTTTTTTTCAAAACAAGAACTCGGAATCTAATCTTCTTTGTTTAGTTTTCTTTCTGAAAATTATCCATAACAACTTGTAACCAACACTCTAAATAAAGAAAAACATCATTAATTTGGTGTAGGAGGTTATTCTGTTCATGTGTTGCTTTCATTGGTTAATAAATAAATTAACTGCTTTGGGCCTAATAGGACAAAACTTAGGTAGGCAGAGAAAACAGAAGTAAATGCTGGCAAGAAGGGCAGAGTGAGAGAAGCCATGGATCTTCTGCCTAAAATGGATGCTGGTGAGAATTTCTGGTAAGCCACTGCCCTGTAGATGGGTTAAACTAATAAGAGTTAGACAATAAGAAGTTAGAACTAATGGCCAAACAGTGTTTTTTAATCCATTTTTGACCTGCCAATGGTCTCTGAGATGTGAAGGTGAGAGTTGGAGCAGAGAGCCAACACTAGTTCAACCAGCACATGGAACAGAAAGTCCATCACCAAATACAATGAAGATTCAGAAGGAAAATACCAGGAGCAAGCTTGAAGAATAATGGGGTAGGGCCATGCTGATGACATCAGTGTGAAAAGCAGCCAGTACAATCATGCCCCAACCAGAAGAGACAACTCTCTGCATGTCCCATGGACAGTAAGGACTCAGAGGCATAAAGGTGGTACGGGTAGGACACTCTTAAAGAGATTTCAATGCAACGTGAAACATGCATTAATGAAACAATTATTGTAACATTTTCTTGAGTTTGCCTCCCTAAATTATTAGATTTTGATATGGTGTATTTCCTTAGACTTAAATGAGAGGAGTTCTGTGTACTGTAAAAATGTTTAGAAATGAGATATAGTGTGTTTATGTCTCCTTGTTGTTTTAAAAACTAAATTGTAAAACACTTTTACTTGACTTCGAAATGAACCAAAATTTAAAGTTAGAGTCAGTAAACAAAATAAAAAAGAGTATAAGACTATGTTAACTCTGAGCACAGAGCAATGTTCCAGTTTTTGGAGAAAAGTATGGAAGTAAACTTCAAATCTCTAGTCAAGTGCCCTCTGACACAGTTTACCAGTCAAGCAAATGGGCATATGAAAATGTATAATCCATTTTTCCAGAATCACTTTGTAACATTTTATATTCATTATGATTTACAAAGAGATTGAAATCTCCCCTGGAGTTCAGGATGGAAGGGGTGGGTCATTAGGTTTCTGCCTCAAGGAAATAAGTCTCAGCAGGCCACCAGCAGAGCTCAAAGAGCAGTAATAAGGTCATCAATTATCTTGGCCTGGATATAGTTTGAAACCCTGGGAGGTGAAATTTATACTCAGCAAAAGATAAATTGTATTCCTGTGGGATTAAGCAACATCATCATGGAAGACAGGTGGGTTAAAGTCACTCCAAAGTGAACTCAAAAAAATCTCGAAAGGACTGAGACTGGATCCAGTTCTTCATTCTCTAACAAATGGAATAATGAAAATGCCTAAGCCCAGGCTTTTTGATTGGACACCTAAACATAATCTAGTCTTCTAGACAGGTATCCCCCCAACAAAATACTTAAAGAAAGAAATGTACTTATATTTGTTATGCTGATTTGTATACAGTAAGTATTTTTTGATGATTGGACATATAAAAACAAGTAGAATGCAAAAAGGTCAACAGTGGGTGATACAGAGAACAAGAAATATTTTATTAATCAGCCAATTAAAGACAATAGTAAATAGAATTACCATCTAAAAGAGACAGTGCCTGAGAATATTCTCCTTGGGGTGAGATCCAATTAAAGCAATGGGCTACACACTCTACTGTCAGGTTTTCTAGAGCAGGAAGACGAGGATTGTCTGTACAAGTGCTGTCATTAAGGCCAGGTCCCTCGATTTCTATGCTGGCCAGTGGGGTCTATTGTCAATTAGTTCATTTGAAAGAAACGGTTTCCCTGGGATTTTGGCATATTTACATTCAAGCCCTCAGTATAATCAACAGCATGACATTCCATGGACAGAACATTTGCACATGTTACAAATGAATTTTTAGGTGTCTATTGTTTTGTCAGTGTACACTGTCCAGAAATGACTGCCTGGCCGTAATTTTCTTCCATATAGCAAAGGATCAGGTAACCTTTTTCTGGGTAAGCCTGCCACTGATGGCTTGTGGGAAAGTCAATCGTTTAGCATGATCATTCATAAAAGTTAAACTGCATACATATTTGTTGGATTGATTGATATACTAGACATAAATGTATAAATATAATTAATTACTTCTAAGTTATTTTATTATATCTGACTATTACATAAGCTCTTGAAGTCCTTTATGCCAAATTTGTTTGTGTCCCGTGAACACTGTGTAATGATGTACATCTCTTACCAACTGGGCAGTTAGAAATGTCACATTAATAACATGAAATTTACTGTTGTAGTTGTATTTGTGCCACAGAAAACAATAGATGCTGTGAAACAGGGTCTATAGATTTATCCCAAGATTAGTCAGTAAAGATTTGCTAGAATATTATGTTAAGCGTGCACCTCAGGGTCAATTAACTAGGGAAGGGCATAGAGTGACCTTCACTTCTTCCTTTGCTATCATCAGTAAAAGGCACCTGAGCCTTCTATGCAGCAGTTGTGAACAAAATGTTGACAACAGAATGATCTAGAATGTAGTAAGAGCTTGCCATGTGTTGGGGTCGCCTCTCAAGTCACTTCCTTTGAGAATCACACCCACTATATGAGAAACGTTCTCAATATTCTAATTCACAAACTCAAGCTTAAAGGGGTTTATAACAAATGAATTTATTAAGGGGAATTTTTATAAAATATTGCAGTGCCTAAAACCCTCAAGAAGAACATGAATTCTGATCAGGAGTTCTTTACGAAGAGGCTTTGAGTATTTGACATTACTGAATCCTAAGACTAGAAAATCAGTAAATTACAATCCCTAGTCCACATCCCAGAGAATTCTAATAAACATGAACAGTTTATCATAGAATTTATGAGATGGTAGAGATCATATAACTTTTCAAGAAAAAAACCACACATATGAAGTAATGAACAAACACAAATGCCCCTGGAGAACTCCGATATTTGAGAAATAGAGGGAAAAAGCCCCCTCCTTCAAATATAGTCGAATAACTCAGTGAATGAAGTAATAGCAAAAAGAAGTACAGAGCTATTTCCTGCCAAAAGGTTTGAGGAAACCTTTGCATACATTTGCAATTTTTTTTTTATATTTCTCTTAGGGTTGTATTATACCTGCCAGGAAAAAAAAGGATATTGTTCATACTAAAATACATGGAAACACTATTCCCCAGGAGCTGGGTTGTAATGCCTATCTTTTAAGCCTTACGGAATAAATAAGTAGCAAGCTTTCATGCTAAATGCCAATGTACTTAGAAACTGACATGTTGATTATCATGTTCGGATATTACTCATTTTATTTATCTTTGAAAATACAAACATGTAGGCCCATTCTACAAATATTATCTCCATTGGAAAGCTACTAATAAAATATCTTTATCTTTTTGGCTACCAAATCCTCTGAAATTCATTGTAAACATACAGTGTTCATTATAATAACATATTTTTGTCAGTACACACAAAAGACTGTTGGGAAGAAAGGAGAGGCGGGGGAGGAGGGGGGATGGTAGTATAAGCCAGTGGAAAGATGCAATTAGAATGTTGTTGGCTTGGCAAAGCCCCACTGAACAGCAAGCTCGAGATTTCTTTTTTGCCAAGCCACTTCAGGCTCCTTGGGGGTCTCATGTCTGTTAAGAGGGCTTCATTCCAATAAGTATCTTCTGCACTAAGAGGAAAACAAAGATGTAAAAAGAATTATCAAACAAAAATTTCCAACACAGAAGAGTATTTACACACACACACACTTTCTCAAGGTAGGAAACATGGGAAATATATGGCCTTGAAGAAGATAACATTGACTTGACTTTCCATCCTCTTAATGTCACTAGAAATTAAAAAATCATTAAAAAAAGTAGTCTACACTATGGTATGACTCAGAAGGCAAAATAAAAATGAAACCTCCAAATCTATTTAATAAGCTGTTATTCCACTTCTATTGAAAAAGAAGAATTGTATGTATTCTCAGTTTCAGTTTTTATTTATTTGGCTTAAGGTAGATTCTGAGATAATAAGATTTTTATAATTGACTATATGATATTTTAATCATATTATAAGTACTCACGAAGTAGAGTTTAAAGACATCCCAACCCCAGAAATGCTACATTTTATACCACTGTGTTAATGTTGCATTTATAATAATTTCCAGAGTTTGAAGAACAGCAGCAGCAGCAGCTCCACCAGCACTACCATCACCATCATCATTGCCAATAGTAATTGCTGAATTTTACACAGGAGGTCAGTAATAGAGCCACAATGTACTGACTGCCAAAGGGGGTCACATCTTTGCCTATACATTACTATTCTTGGAAAAGCAGAGAAATGCCTCTTAAATTGCAAACATAGACTGTAGTTCTTACTTATTATTATAGGCAGGAAACAAGAACAGTGAGACATTTTTTTCAAAAGAAATATTATTTCATAATACAACATCTTAAATTTATTTCTTTCTGCATTTTACACTTGCATTTAATGTAATTAAGTCCTAATCACTCCACCTCTCCTCCTCCTCTCTCTGGATAACCGTTAGAACTGCACTCCTCACATTTTTTTTCTGTAACCCCCTGAGTCCAGTTAATTCTATCCACATATTCATGGCTGTAAGGGCATCCAGTGGAGTACAGTCAACTTATCAGGGGTCAAACCCCTAAAATAAAAGTGGGTTCTCCTTCCCCAGCAGCCACAGACTCTAAATAGCTCCATAGCTAGGGGGCAGTGTGTGTGTGTTCCTGCCCCTTCCTTGCTGGCTTGATCATGTGCAAGAAACCACAGGTTCAGGGAGTTTAAGAGTGCGAAGTCCCATTGTTTCCAGAAGTTATGCTTATTTTTCCAGGCCTCCTTCACCTCCGGCTCAAACTGTCTTTCTGGCCCACCTTCTTCAGAGTTTTCTATGACATGTTGGAAAGAGGTATGATGGAGAGATCCATGTCTGACTGATTACTCCAAAGGCACTTATTCTGCTCTTTGGCAAATTATGAGGCTGTATGAACTACTATCCATGGTACAAAGAGGCATCTCTGGTGAGGATCTATCTGACCTATCATATAAAAGATATAAATTTAGTGTGTTTTGAATTGCTTCTGTGTTGATATAGATGAATATGAGCCCACAGTGTTGTTTACTCTTGCTTCCTGCAGGGGCCTTGACTAGCTGTGTTGGGGGACTGCTCTTCCAAGCTTTTGTGCTTTTCTCAACCGGAGTCACATAAAGTTAAAAGTAACCATTCTTTTATATATTCTAGCAGGTAAGATAATCATTAAAATAGCAATCTAATAATGTAATAATGTATTTTAATGCAATTTTATTTCATTTTATGGAATATAATAGCTGTTGTGATTGAGATGGCATAGCTAATATATGTTAAATCTTTATTGCAGTTCTTAAATTCTATTAGTAATGATAATTATTTACTGGTTTTAAGAAATAGAGATTATGTAATAATGTCAATTTAAATGATTAAGCATAAAGCATTAACACCTAAGAACTGCAGTTGAATAAAAGCAGGATTTTTTATAACTTGATCTGGGAAATAAAATATAGTCCTTGATTTCAATTTTTTCTAACAAAATAAATGCTAGTTTCAACTAGTATATACTCTAAGGAATTCAATAATAGCTTTTACTAGTTTAAAAACTCTTGAAACTATTCCAACATAGTATTTTTAGCTGTAAATTACAGCTAAATAAAATAACCTCCTTTTGTAAACTTACAAACTCTTCCATTTCACCTCTCTTGTCAGTGAATACCATAAATTAATGCACCTTACTGTGGACATATAAATAAATCATTTGCAATCACATAAGGACATTTGAAGTCTAGAAACCTACTCTCAGTGCCTCTAATAGTCCTTTTTCTTTTAATAGAGTGTCGGGTTCTTAGTTTATTTACCTCCAAAAATGTTTTATCATATCCACTTGAGAAACAGTTATAAAACAACTTAACCTTTTCCTTAGTCTTTAGTGTTTCTAGATGTTAAGAGCATCTGGGACCTATCTCTTTCTGCATGTGCTGGCTTTTTGGGAACTTATTCTATATGGATGCACATCTTCTTAGACCAAGATGGAGGGGGGAGGGCCTTGGGCTTCCCANGAGGGGGGAGGGCCTTGGGCTTCCCATAGGGCAGGGTATCCTGCCCCATCTTAAGGAAGCAGGGGGAGGGCGGTGGGGTAGTGGGGGAGCGGGAGGGCCTGGGACAAGGGGAGCAAATGTAAATTTTTCTTTTAACAATAAAAAAAGAAAAACAACAACAGAAAAGAGTATATATTGCAATTGATATTTTTTATCTTTTGTTCTGTGTTAATTTACTCTCTCATCTTCTCCCACCTGCATATGATCAGTTAACTGCAATAGTGCTCAGCTGCAAACATATCAGCTACACACTCAAGAAAACAGCAAGGATATTGTTGACAGAAGTAACACTTGGTCACAGCTACCGCTGCTCTGGTTAATGTCAGCATAGAGAAGAATGATATGCGTGGCAGCTCTCACTTTGGAAATGAATATATTACAAGTTGTAGGACCATAAACAAATTATTTGGTTCATTACTTTTGCTCATAATATTAACTCAACTAATTATTTTCTCTTTTTTAGAAATTATGTAAATTATAGAAAATAGATAAAATGATGAGACATTACATATGACCTTTGCATTTTACTTTTTCAATTACTGAAGTCTGACAAAATGAGACAATGTGTTCAAATACTCAGTGTGGGGGAAGCCAGGTATAAACCTAGATTTCTAAATTTCCAACTGAATATTCTTTAAAAATGTCTAATATATTTTCAGATTAATTAAAAGCCAATATCTTTATTATTTCAAATAAATAATCTCAAATTATTCTATCTTGGTTTCGCCAGAAACATTTGATGGAAGAGGACAATGTTTGCTATGGCAATCTTTCTCTTCACAGTATATTTCCCAGGGAAAATGTTCTGTATCTACTGCTTTCTGCAGGGTCATACTCCTCAACAGATTAGCTCCCTAATTGACACTTAAGGGAAAAGATTTCTAAGCAGAATGAATTACATTTTTCTCCAGCAACTGATAATATAAACCAAGATGACAATTTGTAGTCATCTGAGTTTCTTTTGCCCTGTTGAGATTAACAGAAAGATTTTGTTACTCACTCATTAATCAAACCGATTGATATGTATGTGTTATGTACTCTTCTCCACAATGTGACAGCAAATAGAAGGAATAACGATTTACTTCTCAAGGTCAGTTTTCTTCTCACATTTCTCAAGGTTTGCAATTTAATGGATATTAAAAAGAGTCTTAATACATAACGGATGGTACACCTAACAGAGAGTGAGAAACGAAGGCACAAAGGAAGTCCAAACTGTGAGAGAGGACTGAGGCTGCTTAAGGTGGGATGAGAGTATGTCAGTATGGGAGGATAATATTTATCAGAGACTTTTAAAGCCGTAAGAAAGTCTTAACTAAGCAAATGCAAATGGGAATACAACATCAATTTCAGGCAGGGGGAAGGCCTGACAAGAAGGTCAGTGTTCAAAGCTAGAGAAGCAGCAGGAAGGAGCTGGGAACAGCAGAAATAAACTAGACAAAAAGAGAAACAGCAAGGTAGAAAGGTTAAATCAGGAGGGATTGGAACAGCACTGTATTCAATATCATGCCAAAGAGTTCTCCATATAGGGAAAATATTTGGACTAAATGTAATGATTCTGTCCCTTTTAAGAGTGAGCCACGCCCACTCCTCGTCTGCAAGCAAGGAGGCTTGGAGTTCGAGGTCTCATCCTCTCTGTACCTCACCGCTCTCAGGAGAGGGGGGCAGGGGGTGCCCTCCCCCCTTACCCTTCCCTCTCTCCCTCCCCTTCTTTCTTTTCCTCCTTCTCTCTCCTCTTCTGCTTCTTTCCCTCCATAATCCACCTTAATAAATGCTTATAACTTTATCTATCTGTCTGGTCTCATACTGCCTGCTGCCACCGCTGCCACCACCTCTGCCATTTGCCGCCATGGCTCCCGTGCAAGCTGGGGACTTGCTGCTGCCATTGGAGACCTGACCATGAGGTCTCAACTTTGGGTCTCGCTGCTGGAGACCCCAAATTATTATTACACTATAAAAATGCAATTAAGTAGAAAAGAATAAAACTGATAAAGAGACAGAAACCTTGGGACTGCAAAGGTAGGAAGGTACTGTATATATAAGGTCACATTTTGTCCTTTATTCATAATGCTTTCAATAAACGCTATTCATTATGGTTCCCTAGAAAAGGCTTACAACAAAAAAACCTGAATACTCTCAAATAAATATGGTTATGGTTTTTCCTTGCTAGGGTAGTTTGAGTTTTACTTTTAGAAAGCAAAGTTTAACTAGCAGCTACACGACCAGAAAAATCCAGATAATGTTGATGCCAATACCTCTTGAATGTATTGGCATTATATAACATGCTTTTTCAAATAAAAATTTAAATTTAATTTTTGTATCCTAAAATGAAAAGAGAGTTTATAGGGAAATTAAATATCTGTCTTAAAATAACACAATTTTTATACAAATAGTACAAAGAAATTATTGATTCAACATGAAAATGACATATAGGCTAACAGAAAGCTTTAACCCAGTGATGAGCAGCCTTGGAGGACCATAGTGAGGAAAAGATGTACCATGTGCTGTGTTGTTTTAATAAAACTCTGATTGGCCAATAGCTAGGCAGAAAGTATAGACAGGACAACAAGGCAGGAAATAGAGCACAGTGACAAGAACAGGAGAGTTCTGGGAAGAGGAAAGACTGACTCTATAGTCATCACCCAGACATGGAGGAAGCAAGATGAAAATGCCTCACTAATAAAAGGTACAAAGCCACATGGCTAACAGAGACAAGAATTATGGACTAATTTATGATGCAAGAGTTAAAAAGAAGCCTGAGCTAATAGGCCAACCAGTTTAAAACTAATATAGACCTCTGTGTGTTTCTTTGGGACTGAACGGCTACAGGACATAAATCTCTGTCAACAGCCATGTGCTATAGGAGTCACTGTTTTATTGCCAGTATGAGGCACTATGACCAAGGGAACTCTCATTAAAGAAAGCAAATTAGGGACTTGTTTATAGCTTAAAAGGTTTTGTCCATTATCATCATGGGAAGCATGGTGGCATGTGGCATGCATGTTGCTAAATGAGTAGTTGAGAGCTAGATCCTGATCTCCAACACAAGCGAGAGAGAGAGAGAAAAAAATAAACACTGGTCATAATGAGGGCTTTTGGAAACCTCAAAGTTCACCTCCAGTGACATGCTTCCTCCAACAAGGCCACACCTCCTAATCATTCTAATGCTATCAAAAAGCTCCACTCCATAGTGGCCCAGCATTCAAACATATGAGCCTATAAAGGTTCATACCATCCTAACATGAAAACAAAACACACAGATCTAGAGTCTGTTATTTATTCTGAAGTAACAAGAACTGTAGAAAAACATGTAACATACTAAAAGAAACCTGAACTCTACAGAAAGTTTTCTTCTTGGGAAAGAACAAGCCCAATGAAAAAACACAGAAGTAATGCAACTTACTGGATAACTGGGATCTTTCTGGTTCTGTCAATAAATCTGGATTCGCTTTTGATGTTTTTAATGTCCTGTAGTGCACAGATATTGCCATATATGTAATCTCTTCTACAAAGTGATTTGCAAATTTTATATAAAGGTTTTTATCTGCAACAACCTCTATGAACCAAGTGAGTAGAGATCCAATAAAGAGAAAATATTTGGCTCTTTCCTGTTGCTCTTCTGTAGAGGTAGACTGGTCTTTGCCTCAT
>JAQHUG010000061.1:7577449-7594999 GCA_028555095.1 Dicrostonyx torquatus | reverse complement strand
TGTTTAGCTGCTCCATCTGTCCTTCCTTAAGTAAAGAAGGTTTTTATTTATTATGTGTCTTTCTTTCCCTAAGGGGAAAGCTCAAGTCTTAGTTCTTAGATTCAAATTTTTATTTAAAAGTGAGTTCTGTGTGCCATCTCAGCATTGGATCAAACAAGTTTAAAATGATAACAGCATTTATAGCTATATGGTCTCCAGAGTTCATACAGAAAGAAAAGGAGAGATTGTATGCGAAATTAAAACCATATCCTTGTTCTCAGTAGTATTGTGATCATCATTAATTTACTTTAATTTGCCTACGTTTCCTATTAAGGATTCAGTCTACATTCCTGTACATGCTACACGAAGGCTTAATCATTGAGTTATACACAAGAACCGATAGGCCATTTTCTACTCTTAGAATGAAGGGATTCCCCTTCTAACATGAACAAATATCTAGGCAAAATGTATGAAATGGTTATTCTTAGAAATATTGTTAGGGGTTGTGTATGTTTCTGGTTCCCAAGAAGAGGGAAACACAGTAAATGAGTGTCATAACTGTCCTGGCTCATTGCTGGATTTCAAGTTTCTGAATATAGAACAGAGGAATATGTTGTATCAGGGAGATTCTAACCGCGACAATGAGGTGAAAAGACAGAGGCTGTTTTAGAGCAAAGAAAATGACGGAATGTATGGAGTATGTAGTGCAACAGGGCGTTCTGGAGAAAAGCAGCCCCACAAATCCCACTGCACAGCTTCTCTGGGAATACTGAACTGCAGGTATGAAGAGTAGAATTTTCTAAGACTAGTATATTAGTTACTTTTCTCCTGCTGTGGTAAAACACACTGACTAAGATAACCTTTAGAAGGAAGAGTTTCTCTGGTTATGGTACTAACAACATGCATGGCAGCAGGAACTATATGCTGAGAGCTCATATTATGAATCTCAAGCTGGAAGCAGAGATAGGAAACTAGAAGCAGAGCAAGGCTTTAATCTCTTAAAGCTAGTACTTCTGTATTATATCCTCCAGTAAGACCACACTTCCTAAACCTTGCCAAACAGCACCATCAAATGGGACCAGATAATAAAATGCTCAAGTGAGTGGGGTACATGTCACATTCAAATCACCAGGACTAGGCAATCTGGTAGTACAGACTACCAGAGAAGAAACAACTGGTTTCTTGACCATCATGAGCTCAGCAGCTTACAGAAGCAAAGCAAGCTTGTAAACATTGGGCTGAAATAACGAGGAAAAGACTTCACCTCTTTCCTGAAGTAGAGGTCAGTAAAGGTTCTAGAAATGCCACATAGTGAAAGGTGAAGAATTTCAGTTCAAAGAAAAGAGGAGAGAATTGGGCTCATTGAAGGGTGGTGTCATTTTTGTTTGTGTGCTTGCTTGAATTCATTTGCTTGAAATTTAAATTTCTCAATCTACAGGTAGCCTAGGTTTCATTGGACTTCTTCCTCTGTAACCATAAAGGCTGCAAATAATTCGCGTATTGTCACCTGTTTTTATTTAAAAAAAAAAAATCAGGATGCAAACAAATCACAACATAAAATTGTCCATTTGATGGAAACAAAAAGTAATTTGTTACATTATGTATATTCAGAAACATAAAGATAGAAAATGAATTTATCAGGCACGGTGGTGAATCCCCTTAAATCCCAAGTCTTAAGAGGAAAAATCAGGGAATCTCTGTGAGTCTGATATACAAGGAGAGTTCAAAGGCACCCAGAATTACACAGTGAGACATTGTCTATAAATTAAAAGAAATGATAGGTAGATAAATGATAGATAATAGATGATATATAGATAGAAAATGGAGGAAATAGCTGATAGGACATACTATATAACAATAAAATTAAAAATACTTTGCTAAATGTAAAAAGCCGGTCATTGGGTGGGAAATGTGGTTCTATGACTAAGCTCTTATAACTTATCAAAAGACCCAAGTTTGTGTCCAAGAACTCACTTTAAGGTGCTCAGAGCTCCAGAGGTTATGATGTACAATTCCAACTCTGTCACTGCCCATACTTATGTTCAAACACACCACACCCATAAACGTAACTTAACACAAAACATCATTTAAAAATTTGAACAGAGTCTATAAGAGTTGTTTCATTTGTAATTGCCTAAAAGGAGATCTTGCACTTCTTTGTTGATTTAGACAGCTTGTTTTGAAGATGAGGTTGGAGTTGAAGATGTCTATGAATACCTAAACATTGATGCCTAAAATAGTTTGGCAAATAATCATCATCATATTGTTGAAATGAGTATTTGGGAGCTCAGCACTGTAAGAAACTAACCTTGAACTTCACTTACGCTGGGCACTAATATGCCCTGTATGAATGAATATTAGCATTCTTGTATATGTTAAGAGTAAATGTGAGCTGATCTCATTCTTAAGAGATGTAGAGTGTCAAAATGCAAGAGGCAGATCACCCTTAAAATGGTTTCTAAAGTAAATTGAAGAAATTACCAGAGATCCTCCACTGAACTACTTGGAAGTGGTCATGAGTGTGTCTTAATTCAAGAGAGATAGAAGAATAAAGGACTAATAGCCCACAGGATTGAGCACTTGAGAAAGGACCATTTTTCAGGAATCATAAACTTGAGTCAAATGCAAACGAATCATGTGTAAATCTCTTAATTACAAATGTTTTGACTTTACAACAGCTAAAACAAAAATGCTGCAATAAATTTTTTGGAATAACAAATTTTTAGAATCATATTGTGCATGTGTGTATTCTATGGCTAATTTAACTCATATTTTTGTTTATTTGTTTGTTCGATTTTTGTCTTGCATTTTTGAGAAAAATTCCCAGCCTTTTGCTCAGGTTGACCTTGAACTTGGCAATCTTCTGGCTTTAGCCACCATGCCTTAGGTTTGCAGAACTCTGCAACAGCTCCAAATATCATGCATGAATTTGAATAAGTGAAATAATGTATAAGATCCTTTATTTGTCATCTTTGTTGAGCTTAGGAGAATATTTGTTTATAAAATGTTTGGTAAAATTTTCAACATTTTATTTTTAATATATTGAAAGTTAGGGAGTATGTCCACTCCAATTATAAAGCTGTATGACTACTGAGCATAAAAACAGACAGAAATGTAACTCTGATAAATGTTATTATGAAAAGAGCAAGGTTAGACCACAGACAACTATTTGATATTGGAAAATAACTTTTAGTTAAATAAATTTGGAAAATAAAAAGTTGAGTAAAATCATTTATGTGGTTTTAAAACTCTATGCATTGCCTTCAGTGAGCTATAATCATATTCAAAAGAACAGGAGAATGTAGAATAAGAATAGTAGTTTATGAGTGTGTCGCCTATACTTTGGTTATCTTTTCCTTTCTCATATACTTCAAGAAAACAGCAACTCATCTTATACAACCTCCCCATGAAACACAAAGCTCTATGAAGTAAAAACTTCATATGTCTGTTATTACTAATTCCCTGACACCTACTTCAATGTCAGCCACACAATATGGACTTAAAAATAATGTTTGCTACTGACACCAGCATTTTGATATTTACCAAGTTCCTCAAAACTACATCTAGAAAGTGTGCTGAGCACCTGCTAGTGTATCCTCTTTTATAATTCCAGGAAGCAGCATTCACATTTTGTTCTGGGCAGCCTTTGATTTACTTAAACAACAATGCTCATGGTAGGTTTCAGAATCCTTTGATGCATTTGTCATCATAGATCCTTAGTACAAAATTATGAGTTGGCTGGAACATTTGCCTTTCTCTGAAAGAGAAATTGAGGTATAGACAGTTCTGAGTAATTTATGATAATCAGCTAACTGGTTGGATCAGAATGCAGAACTTCATGGTCTGTCCCTACAGCATTATTTAATGAATGCTAACAATACTAAGGCCCAGATAAACATTTACTGATTAAAAACATTTGTAGCGCAAATAATAAAAACTTAGAGACAGAAACTGGGGTTCAACCTTTAAAACAGAAAAGTAAAGCAGTCAAGAAATTGGAGAAGTCTTATTTTTTTAATTTAATTTTATTTTATTTATTTATTTATTTTTGTTTTTCGAGACAGGGTTTCTCTGTATCCTTGGAGCCTGTCCTGGAACTAGCTCTTGTAGACCAGGTTGGTCTCTAACTCACAGAGATTCGCCTGCCTCTGCCTCCCGAGTGCTAGGATTAAAGGCGTGCGCCACCACTGCCCGGCTCGAGAAGTCTTCTATCAAGGCTCAGGGACAGTAAACTAAGCAGACTAAGCCTCTCTCTCCTCCCATTTTCTCTCTCTCTTTTTTATTTTATTGATTTTATTGAGTTCTACATTTTTCTCTGCTCCCCTCCCTGCCTCTCCCCTTCCCTTCAACCCTTTCCCAAAGTCTCCATGTTCCCAATTTACTCATCTCCTCCCATTTTATATTCCCTATAGTGCTGGAATTAAAAATGTGTGACTCCCTAAAACTTTGATTAAAGGTGTGAGGCATCACCACCTGAATTTGTTTCTGCATTGATCTTCGGTAGCCCAAGGTAGGCTTGAATTTACAGAGATCCTTCTGACTCTGTTTTCCAAATTCTGAGATTAAAGGTGTGTTCCACCATTGCCTGACCTCTCTTGGCCTTAGCTTTGCCTCTTGTCTTAAGGTATTTATAAAAATACAAATAATACACCATCGTATTTCACCTTTTTCATCTAAAATAAAAAAGATGGCTATAAGTAATAGCAGAAAAACTATGTACAATATGTACAGTGACTATATAAAATATATACAGGCAAAATATATTTCTTTCATTTACCATCATCTTGGGTGTGTATTGTCTTTATTGCATGTGATAATTTCATCCTTCATTATATGTCCTCAGCCCTTCATTGGTGCCTAGATTTCTTCTTTGGATAAAAGGGTTCTCCTTTTAAGGAATGATGATGCTTAATTTTCCTGAATTCTCAAGTTCCTTGATCTGGACATGGGTTCTTAAAATTACACTCTTTTCAGTGATATTTTTCCTTATTTCTGAGTTAGTTTATTCCAACTCAACAATGGATAGCATGCCTTTTGCACCTGTATCTCTTAAATCTTTGTGTTTTGGGAGTTTTTCTTTCAGCACAGAGAAAGGGAGTGTCAAAACTTGTCTAACAATCCTTTATTAGAAAATTCTAATGCCTATTTAGTGTATCGAAACATGTAGATATCTGTGTATATTTTCTGATGTTTGCCATTCCAATTTGTTATGAAAATAAGATGATTGGCCTAGATTATTGTCAAGGGGGGATGTTAGAGAAGTACACACACAGAATATCCCCTCAAAAAGAGATTACCAAAAAAAACCTCAGAAATTTCTGCCTTCATGAACATATTAAAAAGTGAATTATAACAATGATAGATGCTGTCTCCAGGAGATACAATGTTAATATGTAATGAAATAGCTGGATTCTTTTTTCACACCCCATGCCTCATTCTACGTAATATAGATGGAGAAAGCAATATAAAAATCCAGGGAAAGACACATCCTAAGTTTTCCCATTAAAAAGAATCCTTTGTGGTGAATGTTTTATCATTAATATAAGACATGCCAGATTGGATTGCAGCTGGTTCAAGAGATTTTCTGCCTCAAGCTTAAACTAAAACCACACAAGAAACAATTTTTACCCATTTTCTCTTCTGTTCTCTGTGAACCAAGAAAACTACAAGTAAGAATTCAACTTTGAAGAATTATTTTTAAACCATTTAAAAGCTGTCAAGAATGGAACAAGATGCTCCAAAAAGAAAAAAAAATGTTTTTGTAGAAGCATCATGTGGGCACTATTAAGAAGAAATTAATAGCTGAAGATTATGCTTAAAAGAATAAAATGCTAATTCACATTTTATTCTTTTTTCGATATTTATTTAACCAACTGTACCAGGTTATATGACTAATGCATAAGAAGATGACCATGTTGTCTCCTTTTAGAGAATAAGCTTGATCATATGAATAATTCAGAGCTATGATTTTCAAAATAGCTCTTCACACTTTTGCATTACTATGGTGAATGCATGATAGAAGCCATTTAAAGAAGGTTTCAGCACATGCCACTTGGTCCATTGTAGTGGACAGTGCTGTGGCAGAGCATCATGGTAGGAAATCTGTAGTGGAGCTGAACTGCTCACCTTCTGATGGCCAAGATCAGAAAAGAGAATGCTTCTGTGTGTATGCTTCTACCTTCTTACTCTTTTGTTAGGATTCCTAGCCGGTAGGATATTAGACAATGTCTCAAAAACTATCTTCTGGGATCCACAAGAATAGGCATGCTATTAATCTCCTAAATATTGTCTAGTCAAGGTTACAAGAGTAGCCACCAAGAACAGATAACTATGACTCTTCTGCTCTCACAACTTAATCATTTATATGTCAATCTGAAATCCAATGACAACTTCATGAGTACAACAGCAAAATTGTTTTCTCGTACCTCATTTTTTAAAGACAGGATCTTATCATACAGCCCAATTTGGTAATGTTTTATTCACTCTTTCTTCTCTCATTCATTTATTCACTCAATAATATGCTGATCCCCAGAAGCATGTTTAAGAACAGAGATGTAATTATGTTTTTTTAAAAAATTATGCCAAAGATCATTCCTGTTGGAATTTTCTTTGTAATGGAGCGAGGCATGCACTGAGGGAGATGATATCTGATTAAGGTACACTGATAGGAAGGGGGAACTTTAACCAAAGCTTCCATAAGGAGGTAAAACCATTGAGATACAAGGAAGAAGGGGAGCCAGACACAGCAAAGTTGTCTTAAGGTTGGGAAAGCAACAAACCTTGAGCCCTCATCAAGGACATGCTTAACAGGAGTTCAGAGAGAGCATGCAGCTGCACGATATTGACACAGCCCTGGGCTTCCACGTCAGAACATTTGAAAGTAATAGTAGTTTTCTTCTAGAGAGAGTTCAGTAAACTCAGATTCCAGGACCCACTCAGAAAGTTGATCCAAATATCTTCCTGGTTTGAAATGTCTCATTGTTCTGATATTAAATTTTGAAACAAAAGGCTTGCATGTCTCATGAGTACATCAGTATTAACATTCCATGACACTGTAAAAATGAACTAGTTACTCTTTTTTATTAAAAAAATACTAACTTTATTGGAATTTGACTTTGTTGTATATATCATAGTATTTTATGTGGTATAATATGAAATACATATTAGACAAGTTTGTTGTCTTTGATGATAGTACTTTTTTCATTCAAAAATTTACACTTCCTCCCCTTCACTTTTATTAAAGTGAATATGGATTATATCACTGTTACATATACTTTTTAGTAACACAGGACACTACAAATAAAGGAATTCCAATGATATAGAATGACAAACTATATTGATGAATTCTCTGATCAATATTTGTTGCCAAGAGAAATGAAAAGAAAGTTTTTGAACCAGTTCTGGAGCCTGAAGTTACAAGGACATCATCCTGAAGTGACTCTTGTTAAACAGAAAATAATTCCTGGACCACAGAAGTTTTTCAGTATGTATTTGATGAGTAAAGAGTTAAGAATTAGGAAAACTGAAACATTTAATTAATTAATTTATTCTACATATTATAGTGAATCAGAGGACGCAAATTGACCTACATAATGCAAATTCTTATTTTCCTTATGTTTCAAAATGCTGTGTAAGCGTCATTGATAGTCGCTGATTTTCTCAGAATTAATGAACACACCCGCCTTATACTCATAAGTATGAAAAGGACAATTCAGTACCAGTCCACCCACATCCAAGTGAGCATACTGAGCCTTGGGAGAAGGTACCCAATTCCAGCTACAGATACTGTGATGCTGAAATGTGCAAAATGCTAAGAGGGCTGTGGTCAAACGCGCTTGCTATATACTCATACACGAGTAAAAAGAATTTGCAATTTAAATTATTCTGACCAGCACATAACGACCTACTAATACGTATGATACTGATAATGGCACAATTTCTGTGTTTCAAAGACTGTGACTAAATAGATCTCAAAGGATGTACAATGTGAGATTAAAATTCACACATTCTAAGAAAGAAAGTTTTTGGTTCATTTGAGTCTGAAAGAAAGGAAAAAGAGCTCCCTATTGCTTCAAGGCCGAACATTTGGGAAGCAAAATAAAAACTCTCCTTCAAAAGTTACTTTTCCTATTTATTGAGCACCTATATTATAATTCTGCAAGAAAAACATTTACAAAATCACCATTATTTTTCTACTTAGTAGTTTATATGAAACAGAATATTGATAAATATAACTAAATTCACTTGTATTTTATTTTTTAGCCTCATATGATTTCCTCTTAAATGTTCCACTGTGCATTGTTCACCCACCCCTTTTCAAGATAAAAGTGTAACCTTTATTAAAAATGAATTTCTAATGTGTCATGTGATCAATAGACAGAAGTACCTTCATTTTTTATATTAGTCTAAGGCTATTTTCCTTTTACTGTTGTATAAACAGGGAATTGAAGGGTAAAATAGTTAAAACTTAATGCTGTAGTGCTAATGTGGCTTTTAAATCACGTCAGCTGCAATCACTGCATTATAATTAACAATTTATTGAACCAGCAATAAAATGAACATCACATTACTTCTTAAAGCAGCAGAATAAAATGGCTAATAAATAGCATAAGCCAGACAAATTGCAGAGTAATAGAAATTTTCTTAAGATTTATGGTGTGCAGAAAGATGGATGTGCTATTAGTAGGAGCTCCCATACTTGACAAAATTCTTTCACAAAGACATTGTTACCAGGCATGTCAGAGTTCACAAGTCTAAGTGGTTTATCCAAATTTCAGTTCTGTGCTATTACAGTGGAAAATACTCATTACAAGGTTTTGAAACTGCAAGTAATGTGTACATTTGCCAACATTCAAACTGCTACTGCCAAAAAGATACTAAAATATTTTATAAACTGTCAAATAACAAGTCTGCTAGCTTAATCTGAGTCTATTTTATATTATACAGACTGTAAAACTATTACATTGATTCACTTCCTAAAAAACTTTTAAGAGCAGAAAGCAACCTGTCTAGAACTGAACAAAGCAAATGCATTTTACCTATTAAAATCCTGGCATTGTCATCTTTAGCTGGGAAGGCACGATCGCACACTTGGAATGAAGTCATACTCCCGTTAACAATGGACATACTAACAGAAGCTATTAGATGACGTGAGATTGCAGAAATATTTAGGTTAGATTCTAGCTGCTAGATGTATGGTAATCAAGGGGTGATACCAAGGCTTCTGCTGGAATATGTTCGACATTTTGCTTCTGACATGCAGAATAGTTCAGAGTCTAGAGTAAAAAATAAAATACTTTTATTATGTGTCTTGTAAAACAATTAGCAATATGTTATAAAGGATTTATTTAAAGCATTAAATTTTAATTATTATTATCAGTAGTAGCAATCAGATTAGCACCCATCATCATGCTAATTACTGCAGCATAGGATCTCCTCTACAAAAAGAGCTGCTCCTAGATTGTTTCCACTGCCTAGCTCAATCAATAATGAGGGTCATTTGGTTGTGTGTGAGTTAAGATGCCCTCATCAAGTATTTTCTTTGCATCCCAAGTCTAAATTGACACGCTTAAAAGAAAATATATATTAATATGTGTATTGATGCCTTATTGAGTCAATTTCTTTAGATTAAGTGTGTGGCCTTTCCTAGGATGTATTCATGTCTATCACAAAAGGCTAAAATTTATTTGCTTATTTCCTCTGTGCCAACACATATGGAAGCAATTAAGGCAAGAAGGCTGTCACTGTGTCAGTCAAGACATTAAAAATAATCTAGAAGGCATCGGCATCAAAGTGTATAGAAGTCATATCAAGGAATGAAAACACAATTCTTGGGTTACTTTGATGAGGAGAGAGTCCAAATTTGAATTTACTCATTCTCTTCCTGTGTCTTCCTCCTATCAATATCTTGTGATTACTGTCCGATCTGTAATCTGTCTGCTGCATATGTCTGTACCTGCCTGAGGGTTGTTTATGATATCTGAGTATCCCTAACAGGAAGACAGAAGCAAGAAGTCTTCAGAAAAACACAGCATGCTGAAGAAACAAGGGATTTTTTTCTTTACAAAATTCTTTAATAGAATTTTACAGTGGAGGAAACAATAGCTGAGCAGGACCTGAAGTGATCAGGAAAACAAATAGTACTGTGAACATATGTTACCATGATTTTTTTCGCACATATATGTCAGATAATTGTTATGTAAGGTGTTCCAAACCAGTTATCTGTTTTCAGCATGTGATCCCACAGCACACATACATACACACATGCATCACACAGGGTCAGGGAATGGATGAGAACATAATTTAAGTCAAAACTATGAATTATTTTAGGTTGTAAAGCTTATTACAGTGAAACACAAGGCAAAAATCGTTGATTGCTGCATTGCTCTCTTAAGGACAGGTTAAACGTAAACTGAGTACACACTAAAATGGCAGATTAAGTACATAGTTTTAAATGATGAACTGGTTGTTAACTTCATTGTTAGACTCAACAAAAGCTTGGTGTATTTGAAGGCAAGAGATATTTTCATAAAATTCTGTACTTGCATGTCACCAACAGAAAAAATGTAATACTTAGAATAAAATTAAATTTAAAAACTAGTTTTTCTTCTACTAGGATGCATTGTGACCCCTAGTCTGGTATTTTAAAGTTTTCAGTCATGTGTTTATCCTGTGTGAATTTAAAACTATACTGTAGTTTAGTCTCCTTGAATTAATTTCCCTACAGCTATAGACTGTGGGTACTTCTTTGAAGATACTTTTGGAATAAATGCATTGTTTTGCGTATCAAGCTTCTTCAGATTGATCATTTATCCACATCTTCTGAACTGAGGGATTGTATTTTTGGTCCAAACTATTGTGTAGTGAACAATCTTAGAAGCTAAAAAAAGTGGTTCTCATAGAAATAAAGGGCTGACATGTTTATGGACCAGGGTGCAAGCTGTGGTTTCTTAAGCTGGGTGTGCCTCTTCTGCTTGAAGCCAATCTCTCTCTATATATACACATATGTATATATAAACATAAATGATATGTATATGTATGCAAATGTAAACACACATGCACTATTCATCTTGTATTGCCTGACATTGCAATATGAGTATTAAAAATTGTGTGTAGGTAATACTAATATTTTGAATAGTTAACTCAGTTGTCTCTAAGTCAGATTGTTTTATGCCTTGGGAGATATTTACTGAATTCAAGCAGCAAAATTTTCCATTCCCATTTACAGGGTTATATTTTAAACAATTATTAACAATTTCAGAGAAGTTACATATGTGGGGTATATTCAAATTTTACTTAAACTGCTTACCTTTAATTGCAATAGCTTACAATTTTACATACAAGAATAATGATACAAAGTAAAGAGGAAAACCTTCTACCAATGACTTTCATTGTGCTGCAGAATGGTCCCTGGAGAGAAAGTCAACAAGATGAGGAGGGAAAATGCTTTGATTTTCACTTTTAAAAGTGTAAATTTTATTTTTCATTTTTAAAAGCTTTATAAGTTTTAGTATATTTTAATATAAATTTTATATTAATTTTTGCAAGTTTGATTGAAAGTGAAATGATATCTTCTGGTCCAAGGTATATTATTTACATGAGGAGTACTTGTTCTAGTTCCCTTTAAAAATCACAACTTTATGTTAATTACAATGAATAAAAGCAAAAGTCAGAACTTTCTTTTCATAGCTATAGAGAAACATAATAGACACATCAATTTTAACAAATTCCACAGTACACTGCTTCTTTGTGCAATTTTTAGTTTATTTCTGTGTGACTCAAAGGCAAGTACTGTAGCTTTGATGATCTTCAGTATACCTTACAAATACACATTGCTAAAGTGATTCATTAAACTCGGAGTGTATGCATCTGTACTAAAGTCCCTATGCTAGTTAACTTAGATGATGATACTCAATGCAAATTAAACATGCATATCACTAATAATAGAAAAGGATGAAAAATCAACATTTTGACACTAAAATAAAATTTACTTTTTTCATTTCAAATATTACCTAGTAGTAGTAAAAATAACTATTGAAAAAAGAAAGAGTATCAATAACTGGAGACAATTAGGGTGTTTCCTAAGTAATTGATAATTCCCAGTTTTCTTTCTCCTTGTGCTTTATTACCAAATTTACAGCATTCTTCAGGAAATCATAGTTTATTTGTTACCAGTTAAAATACTAAGTAATGAAGAACCTTGTTCCCTGAAGGTCACTACAACTGTCTTCAAAACAGTCCAATTCAGTTACAATCCTTTCATGGGACATCATGAACTGTTTTCTTTTTTGGTGTGTTCTATGCTAAGGATTTTGGATTGCTTATATTTATTTCAATACCACAATAGGGGAAAGGGGAAAGTACTAAAAGATTCATGTCAGTACCATTGATGATAACTAAGATATGAAATTAGGTTAGTGCCTATGAACAGATTAAAGGACACAGAAATATATATATATATATATATATATATACCCCTCAGCCTTTTAAAATGACATACTATAGTGACAATAAAGATGAATCTCAAAGATGTGTATTAAGTAAATGAAAGCAGAGACAATAAGTCATATCACTTGATCTCAGACATATAAAAATATCAAAAATGTAAAACTCATAGGAAAAGAATTAAAGTGGTAGTTATCAGTAATATGGTAACATGATATCAGTGTTACGTGTAGTTGCTTTTATTTTTCTCTTTGGGGGCCAGCCACCTAGCTTCCAAATCAACACACAGACACTTACTCTTACTTATAAATGCCTGACCTTAGATTGGCTTGTTTCTAGCCATCTTTTCAAACTGAAATTTTCCTATTTCTCCTTAACTACATTTTGCCCCTGGGCTAGTTACTTTTATTTTTTCTACGGATCTTTCTTTTCTTTTTACTTTGTGACTGACTATGTGTCCCCCTCTCCTTTTCTAGCTTCTCACTCTCTTTTCTAGATTTTCCTCCCTATTTAATCTCTCTGCCTGTCAGCCCAGCCTATTTCTCTCTCCAGCCTAGTAATTGGTCAATCAGCTCTTTATTAGGCCAATTAGGTGATTGATGTATGCAAAGTAACATAGAGCTAAACATATGTAACATGAAGCGATGCAACACATCTTTGTACCATTAAACAAATATTCCACAACTTAAACAAGTATAACACATCTTAAACTAATACTCCACAATGTGATATTTGTCCAAGATCACATAGGTTTATTTAGAAAGTAAGGTAAATTCATGCAATCTATTGTCTACAATGATGACTACATATATTAAGCTATATTGTATATTTGAAAGTCATGAACAAATTAAACCTTAACTATCCCCATTATAATCCAATTATAACAATGTGCAATATTTAATTATAACTAGGTTCATATAGCTATTATATGATCTACACATATATAAAACCATCATGCTATATTTTAAATATTTACAATTTTCTACTTACTAATTATACATAGGACAAAATAAAAATGTCAAATATAGTTGAAAATTCTTCATATATATATATATATATATATATTCAACTATACAAAGTGGCAGCATGTGATCTAAAACTTAATTTGCCAGTTCACCTCAAGTTCTGGATATACTTATCTTGGATATATCCCAAAGGTGCTCCATCCTATCACAAGAGCAATTGTTCAACCGTACTCATTGTTGCTCTTTATATAGTAGCCAGAAATTGGAAACAAACTAGAAGTCCCTCAAAAGAAAAATGCGTAACGAAAATGTCATATTTTTAGACAATGAAGTATGATTCAACTGTTTAAAAAAATGACATCATGAAATCTGCAAGCAATTGGATGGAACTAGAAAAAAGTCATCTTGAGTGAGGTAACCCATATCCAGAAAGACATAAATGGTATTTATTCACCTATATGTAGAGATTATCTGTCAAATAAAAGACAAGCTATAATTCCTAGACCCAGATAGGTTAGGTACAGAGGAAGGGACTAAGGGAAGACATATGCATACCTCTAGGAGGTGAAATAGATTAGATTTTATGAGCGAACTAGAGAAGAGAAGGGCAAGGAGGATGGGAACTGAAGAATCAGGTGGGGAGGGCAAGGAGAAAGAGGCTTGAGTCAATGAATATTTCTCAAAATATACGAAGGTGATCCTAATAAGGAACATTGAGTCTAAACTTAGGCATCTCTCATTACCAAATGAAACTTCCAGGACCAGGAATTGGGTTGCATCCAATTGAGTTATAGGGCAAAGGGTCCTATGGAAATCTCCAAACAACCCAGACTGTTGACAAGATAATAGGTAGCTCTTCACAAATAGACAGTGAGTCCCCAGTGCTGAACATAACTCTTAAAAAACTGATTGAACATGGAGAGGTTGAGCTGGTGCCTGCATAGAACCTTCATCCCTAACTTTGTCTATGATACAGGAAGACATTCTGCGTATCACCAAAATAGATGTACAGAAGAATATAGATTGACATTAGAGAGGCTTCATCCAGTCACTAATGTAAACAGATGCAGAACTATAGCTAAACACTAGGTGGAGTTCTGGGAATCCAGCAGAGAGGGGAGAAAAGATTGTAGGAACCACAGGGGCCAAAGACACCAAAAGAAAACTCATAGAATCAACCTAGGCTCAAAGGGGCTCATAAAGACTGAACCGACAACCAAGGGCCCTGCATGAGAGTGACCTAGGCACTCTGCTTATATGTTACAGTTGTATAGCTTGGTCCCGTTGTGGGACCTTTAACTCTAGGAACATATGCTATCTTCAACTCTTTTACTATCTTTTGGAACCCTACTCCTCAGGCTGTGTAGCCTTGCCCAGTTTTAATACACGAGGAAGTGGCTTAGTTTTAACTGTAACTTGATGTGCCATATTTTGTTGTATTCATTCAGTGACACCAGAGGGAACCTGGGAGAAAGGAACTAAAGGAGAGAAGGGAGGGAAAAACATGGCTGGATTAAAAACATAAATAAAATCATTTTTTTTTAAAAAAAAGGAGAAATATGAACATCAACCCAGCCAAAAACCCTTTGTTCTACAATGTTGTCCTGCCTGCAAAATCAACCAACCAATGTCTACTTTGACTTAAAGCCCACTCCGTGAGATGCAACATATGCCCTTACACTGCTGGGGGGAGGGGCAAGCACCAGAGCCTAGATAGCCCAGAGACCCAGATTTAGGAGGAGAGAGTTTGTTGATTCCCAGCAGCCCAGCTAGCTTATACCCAAAATAAGCACACAGAAACTGTATTAATTAAATCACTGCTTGGCCCATTAGCTCTAGCTTCTTATGGTCGAACTCTTACATATTAATTTAGCCCATTTCTATTAATCTGTATATAATCACAAGGTCTTGGCCTACTAGTAAAGTTTCAGCACATCTGTCTCTGGCAGCAGCTCCATGGCATCTCTCTGACTCTACCCTCTTTTTCCCAGCATTCAGCCTAGCTTTCCCTTCCTACCTAAGTTTTGTTTTGCTATAGGTCCAAAGCAATTTCTTTATTCATTAATGGTAATCACACCACACAGAGGGGACTTCCACATAACACAGAATAAAGCAAATACTACTTTTCTAAAAATCCAAAACATAAAGAAAAACCTAGTGTGATAAAAATGACTCCTAATGTTACTTGTTTATGTTCAAAGATAAGTGCATTATTTATCCATCATCAGAGAAGCTTCTCCTAAAGCAGATGTGAACAAATACAGAAACCCACAGTCAGACATTAGATGGGATACACAGCTCTAAATGGGGTGTCTCTATCAACAAAACCTTCACCACAGAATTTCAGAAAGAGTGTAAGAGCCAGGACAACAAGGCCCTCTAGATAAACAAATGAAAAGCTCATATGAACTCACAGAAAGGGAAGAAGCAAGCACAGGGCCTGCACGGGTCTGTACCAGGTCTTCTGAACATATACAATTGCTTCCAATTTAGTCTTCTCATGGATCTCCTGAGTGTGTGTACTAGTTGGTTTCTGATTCTAGTGCTTTCTTTTGAGATATTTTTTTCATTTTTAGTTTGCCTTGTCCAATATCAGTGTGAAAGTTTTTGTTTCATATTTTATTTTATTGGTTATGTCAGAAACCCATTCTTTCCTAATGAGAGACAGAAATCATGTGGAAGTAGGGAGAAACTGGAAGAAGTAAAGGCAGGGTAACCTCTAATTAGGATATATTCTATGAAAAAATCTACATTAAATAAAAAGGAAAAATAAAATAAAATAAACCTGCTCATGATTAACCAAACAATGGACATAATGAAAATAATACTTTCCATCCTTTATGTAAAAATGATGTTAACTTAGCTATGATAACATTAATATAAATTTTAAATTACTGAGTTCCTGATGCTGGCGAGATTACTCAGTGGTTAAAAGTATGCAATATTACTGTATAGTATTTTGGTTCCCAGCACTGATGTCAGGCAGCTAACAGCTGTCTGTAACATCAGCTCCAGGGACTCTAACACAATCTTGCCTCTGTAGTTGATGCACTCATATGCACTAGCTCACACATAGACATAGATCTATACAAATAACAAAAATTAAAATTAAATATTTAAAAAGAGCAAAATAAAGTTCCGAGTTCTCTTAGTATGAATAAAGCGTGAAACTCCTTGAGGAAGAAGTACGATGATTTTATGAAATTGACATTGTTTTTTGTTAGCCAGGAAATGGTACATTTTGCTTGTGTAGAAAACAGAGCCCAGTTAACAGATCATAACTACAAAGGATATCACACAGGTACCCACCCACAGGTGGGGCTCATATATGTGCTACGCTCACAGCCATGCACCTCTTCAGCAGGTGAAAGAGTTTTCCTACTTCATGATAACTTCCTCTAACTTCCCGGAGTGCCTTGATTTTGAAGCAAAGACCAGCTTTCTGTGTGAGAAGCACCAACCACCTCATTCTGATAAATTCTGACAACAGGGCACTTATTAAATATAATTAGGGATGTCCTACATTCCTAATGTACATGTTAAGCAAGGGAGACAGTGGCAAGAACTGCATGAATGGCATACAAATCCCCATCACTAACCCAGAAGCTATCTCCAATTGACAGCCACTTGAAAATAAATGTTAGTTTCTTTGCAAAAGAGTTTGGCAGTGAATACAAACTACTCTTAAGGACAGGCCCCATGACCAGCAGTAGATGGTCAACACAAAACAAGCTCAAGGACAACATTCAAAGATCTTAGTCTCATACATGGGATTTTGTTAGGACATATCATTTTTTTTCTTTTATTTTTTTTTCATCCAAAAATTTACACTTTCTCCCCTTATCCCACACCCCAGCTCTCCCATTACCCGCCCCCACTCTCCCACTACACCTCCTCCCTCCCCCTTCTTCCTTAAGAGAGGGCAGGGTAGCCTGCCCTGTGGAATGTCCAAGGCCCTCCCCCCTCAATCCCGGCCCAAGAAGGTGTGCATCCAAATAGACTGGGTTCCCAAAAAGCCTAATCATGCAGACAACATAGGTCACAGTGTCATTATCGATGGCTACTCAATCTGCCCCCCATTGGCAGCCACATTCAGAGAATCCAATTTGGTCATATGTTCCATCAGTCTCAGTCCAGCTGGATTGAGTGAGCTCCCATTAGA